>JTDE01000019.1:136536-176426 GCA_014338405.1 Paragonimus skrjabini miyazakii
AGGACATTTATCGGGAAAAATAGTTAGGGTCACTAATGGGCACCACGGAGTAAAAAGTCTGACGGGTAAAAACTAGCCAAGGTCAACCTCTCGGTCGCTCTGAGCAGGTCTGACAACTAGGACAAAGTCAATCGTTTATTTTCTTTCTCACGACGGAGGCGCCTTGGGAAGGTAACAGAGTGGGTGTCCAAACAGTACCCTTGGTCCTACTACCCGGTATTTAACCGATATTGCCACCTCTGTCTTGTCAACTAACCAGAGACAGTTAAATAGTTTGCTCTCAATTAGCCAAGGTCGATGTCCATGAATTTTCGTTTATCACAAACCACTGGTCGTGGTTTCAATTTCCCTTCCTGTAGTCCAAAGAAAGGTAATGGTAGGCAACATGTACTGCAGATGACAACTGAGGAGCCCCGCTATGGTGTATATTTTCTGAATCTTGAGAACCTTCGAAATTAGGACAGGCTCCTGCGGTTGAAAACGGAATGCCAAGCGTGAGCAAATCCCACGTTCAAATGGGGAAACCCCTGTTCTAAATGAATTTATCTTATGTTTCTTTGCTTGAAACTTAGACATTCAGTGTGTGGCAATCGTTTTTCCTGCGCAACTTTGGAATGACCTTGAACATGAAAACATTTAGACAGAAGTGTTCTAATGGAATTAAAACGGACGGTGAAACATGTAGACATTCTACAACGTGAACTGTATTAAAGAAAGCTGAAAATTCAATCATCTGCATTAATTAAGTACGTTTTTAAGGAGGTTTTCTCAATATCCTCCTAAATGGTCCCAGTACTCATGACAGCGGGGAAATACCAAAATAAACTGGTGACTTAGAAAAAATCCAATTATAAAAATCTAGTTATTTACTGGACTCCAATAGGCGACAGAAACAGTTTGCTTAAACATGAAAAGCACCATGCTACCTGAACTACAAAGACGAACTGCAATGCGACACACACCCTTCAGATAATACACCGTTAAGTGAGAAGGATGGATGATCAGAGCAACAGACCAACGCTCCCCTGATCGAACTGGACCTATTCGAAACGAGTACGGGATGATGGAATGGAAAACATCGTTTTACCTCAAGCCCCTTAGGGGGGAGCCAATTTTACTAGTATATATGAGTTGAGTACGGTCTCATGGAGCAGCCCTGTCGTCAACTTTGCCGTTAGACTCGTCTTAAGCATAATCAGATTGATATATCCACACGTTCACTAACCTTCACTTTGGATAATGTACACCTTCTGTACTGCTAGTTTATAATTTGATCCGATGTAATTAATTAGGGATTCCACGTGGGTGAGAACAAACTTCCTTCAATTAATACGCCGTTGTCAGACAGATCGCTCATTCTTTTGTTTATTTGTGAACTCTGCTCCATTGAAAAGGACAGCATGGCTTCCGGTATGAATATGGCTTGCGTGATCTTAACGGATGGACTTGTTTTGAATGAGAATTTTTGTTCCCATTTGTTTCTAGTAATAAACTAACTTCTCTATAACGAAGTCTCCCCACGTAATTCATCAAGCAGACAAACGAAGTGACTTCAGACGCCTAACCGAGAACAATTTCCACGGCGTGTGGTTCCATTCTGTTTTCCGTCCATTAGCCGATTGACCGTTTTATTGAATTAGAATTCGAAGACATCTCCTTCTGTCGTGATATTGTTTTTTATTCTTCCAAGCATTTGTAAAACCCCACACTGATGGATAAACTATCGGCACTGGTTTCATGACATCACTCGTTGCGGCTGCTTGTCAACTAAGATAATCAATCGATCTGCTACGGTAGACGTTTCCTAAGACCAGAACAATAAGACTACTTCAAATTGTGCTTCAATCTTGATCGTTATCGCACCAGTCACATAACTCGAGAAACATCATTATCAAGGTCGTTGGTGCAACTCTTACTAAGAATGTTTGTTTTTAATGCATTCAGATGAACGGGATAGAAGCGAACCCCCATAATTACTTATTCGTTGACTAAAGTTAACACTCCAACGAAATGATCCAGACCCGCATCGTAGTTATTTTTAGTTGCTAGGTCCCCTCCCATTTCCCTTTATTCTTCTCTCTTCCTATATATAGTTCTTTTCTTTTTTCTTTTCCTTCGTGGTTGTGTAGCAGTTAAGCATCAGTGTGAATCACTGATGTATTGTTGTTTATGATGATGATGGCACCGTTCATCCCGTCTGTCACTCAGAGCCTCCAGTCCGTCATCATCGTCGTCATGTTTTTTAAGTTGCCGAAGTTCATTCTCTGTCTTCTGATCAAATTCTGTTCACGACTGCAATCCACACATGAGAAACTTCATCATGTGAGGTCTGTTTAGATTCCACCACCCACTTAAAAGTCAGATCTGAAATCAACCATGTCGAATGGAAAAATCGCTACTATAGAAGTGTTTGCAAACTATGGAACTTCTACTTTCCAATTGTCCTCAAACATATTAACCTCCATGAAACTCACTAGTCAGTAAATGGTTGTTCGAATTCACGCCCTGGGGCCACAGCAAATCCAGACGGTGTTTGTCCAAAATGCACAGGTAATATTTGTATTGCATTACAATTGCGATTGAAAGAATACTGCAGTACATGCTTGTCATGTAAAAATATCATCGTCGGATCATCCAAAAGCAGGGAAATCGCGTCAGCAGTAGTTTGAACAAGGCGTTGATTGCTCAACATTTTGTGATAGATTTCTTGCATTACTGGATTTTCTTTGGCAGTCTAAACGGATAGAGCACACATTCAATGGGAGTTGTAATCTATTGAAACTGAAAACGTTGCCTTCGTTGGTTTTATGTTTTTATGAGTAAGTTTGTAAAGCAAAGCATTTAGGGAGTTCTGGAGTGATGTGAGTATAACTTATTGATGAATCAAATCCCTCCAGAGAAATAAACTTTTAATTATTGTATAACCAGCGTGCAAGTCTGTCGTGACACCAAGATTTACTATTTCGTGCATCAACGTCCCAAACGTAACGTGCCTTCTATTTTCAAACAAAAAGGAAACGTACAACTGATTATTTAACGCTGAGGGTGTATTCGTTAAAGATATATTGCAAAACAGTGCCAACCTCCAGGTACATAGTACACAGCGTTTCACCAGTATCACACTAAGGATGCAGAGAGTAGAGCGCAGCTTGTGCATGTAAGAGAAACAGTGGCGGTAAACTGGTTCGACAGTTAGACACAACAACAGAAAATACAACTGTCGTGTCCTCATTGACAATTGACGTTTGATAAATTCACATGTGAACAAGTTAATAGTTATACATTATTCATTGTTCGTGGAATAGCTCCGATAGATGTATTGTGATGACAGCTGAATAGAAAACACTGAACACTGTGTTCTAATGTATCTGAACAGCATTGTCTTTCAATTTTTGGTCACTCAAGGTGTGTATTTAAAAAAATAAATTACCCCATCTACTATAAGTAGGCGAGAATATTGTATCTGTTTACTGTTAACCGAGAGGGTTCTACATAAAAAAAATGTGTCTAGGCGAATAACTTCCAATGAATTTGTCCAAGATCGCCAGGTCCTAACCGAACGTAAATAGTTGCTTACATACAACATTGATTCGGTTAGCTCTCTTCCCTGAACACTTTGTCCTGAATTTCAGACGATTTCAGCCACTTTTTTCTGAATGTCCTTTAATTTGAACATTAGTTTTAACTTTCGGCGTTTTCCCTACATATTTTCTGGTTCTTATATGGTCCGTTTCCTTGAAAGTCGGCCGTTTTGATACGTAGGGTAATTGACCGGAAAATATGAGTACACAACAACTACCCACCAACTCATGATATAAATCTACATATCTACTCCAATAAACACAGAAATCCTGAGCGGAACCACACTACCGGTAATTAGCACCAAATCTAATTCCATGATAGAAGACGTTTAGCAAAAGAATTACGCGTATGTTGTCCACAACTGATACCGGCTAAAAAATGACTGGCGTTTGGCATACATTGACAAAAAGTGTGATGTGAGGTTAATCCAAACCTGGATTCAAATGAAAAGCATCCTTGACAGCATGAGATAAAACACAAAGTTATGACTGCACGACTTGACTGTTATCTCAATAAACTAGACATTATGATTAATTCATTAAGAAATTGAAATTGCAGGTAATTCGCTACAATTACGTTGACACTGAATGGCATGGTAACCGGGTAGCCAAACCAACGAACAAAGTCAACAAATGTGTGAACATCGATACAATGCGAAAAGCAAACACTCGTCTTCAGACGGATCCTGGTCGCTTGCGTGCAACTCGAAGGTATGTTTCCTAAATCTGCACAACCAGGCACTCATTTGAAGACATGGGTGAACATCATCCTGCATGATCGACCAAGGGAGAAGCGAAGCGTACGTGAAGCGTAATCTTGGTTAACCTGATTGACACAGTGCATGTGGGTTCAACGGAGCAGACCTTCTATCGGATATTCCGTTTGCCCTATCATGTTCACCGCGATATAGACCTGAATTTATTAAGCCAATCCAAATCTGTGTTCAAAAGTAGTTTGTTTAACATCTTCGGTTGTCTAGTGCCATGATTGCACACGTAAAAACTCCAATGGTCAAATTTATTGCTTCACTATATCCACATTTCAATACTGACTGACGTAATTTAGTACAACCTGCATTTGTTTTCGCCTTCAAATTGAGTTACGGTAAGTGGAGCGATGATGAATTGAATAATAATGTTTTTTGTCAAATGTATTTTCCAACAATACCAGAGGATTGCCTAAACGAAAGTTAAAAATTCATAATTTTCATCCTACACTTTAAACCATCATTTCTAATGATCCCAGTGATGTATTCGCTAAATTTGAATGACCTTCCGATTGATGTTTCATATTTTTCAAAGTGATATTTCATAATTGTGTATTACTTTCCCAATGAGTTATTGTGTATCCAATTGTCCATCATTCGGGATATTAGCAAAAGTCACCATCGTTCAGCATCACTGTTGAGGTTGTGTACAAAAGTAGTATCTTATAGTTAGTAAATTAGGATATGCTGGAAAAAAAATGAGTGGGTATGGTTGTTGAAATATCAGTCAAAGTTAACTGAGACTTAATGCTCAAGAGTCAAGAGATTGTATACAAACGATTTAGACCCCTGAAATCTCCGTGGTTTGGCGTGATCTCACTAAAATGAATAAAGTAGAACTATTCACAGAATAAACCTCTTGAAATTAAGCTCCCCTAATCTTTTTCTATATGGATGATTCTGTGATTACACAAAGCCAGTTATTCGAAGCTCCTGATGCTCACACAATCGATTTTTGGTTACCAAAAGTCCGCTGTTACTTATCAGTGATCACAGGCGTGTTTTTTTGATGTGTTGAGAAATTCCAACCATGGAGTCATTACTTGGAACTAATCGGTGATAATAGTGTCTTCCGCCTATTACCCATCGGCAAAAGTAGTTGAGCATCACATTATTGTAATTCGGCCGTACATTTTCTGGGATCAGTAGTGTACTGGTCAACGTGGTTTCGTCAGGATAGTTTGGTCGGAGTTCAGCTCTCAATCATACTAAAGCGTATGCGCGACTAACGGTCTTATACAAGAAAAAAACGCAAATCTGATGCTTCTTTTCCAATCAGAATGGCTGAGAAATCCATAGGAATGCTAAAGCCATGATCAATCGACAGCGCTGTTCAAGTTATGTCAAGCGACCAAACAAATGTGTACTGTAAACCACAAATAGCCTTCGTCTAATAATCAACCACTCAGAAGGCACATACCCATTTATTAAGTGAGACCAGACAGCCTAAATCCACAGTAGGAAGTAAAAAACGGGAAAGGTCATGGAATAAAACTACCCCGGTCATTTGTGATAGAAGGAATTAGACTGCTGATGAGTAGTCGGGGATTTTGCTTTTCATATAGATTGAGCATCGCCCACAATTGATCGCAGCTGTCGCATTTCGATAGGCTTTCTAGTCAGCCCCTTTCGAAAACAAGCACTAAACTCGAGTTTTGCTCTCATTAGAGCTCGTCAGTAGTGCATATCCTTGCCACTGCCCGGACTAGAACTCCGGCCACGCTTTAATGAGGCAACCATGTTGACCACTGCGCCATTGACCTCACATTAGGCACGACCAACTTATCATACGTGACCACTCAACGACTTTCGCTTGTGAGTAGTGATCAATTTGTCCGATCGCCTCGAGAGGAGACACAGTTACTGTCTGCTAACTCCTGTTGGTAACCCCGCGATTAGGACATTCTAGACAGTTCGAAATCTCCGATCTCAGTAAACTTGCTAGGCAATATTTTAGATTACTGATGAGTAGTCGGGGATTTGGTTAATTTCAATTTCAACTGCTGACGAGCTCTAATGAAAACGAAACTTGAGTTTTGTGTCTCTTTTTGGGAAGTCTATCTGAATGCAAAGGCCACTATCAGTTGTGGGTGATGTTCACCTTGAAAGTAACCAAATCCCAGACTCCTCATCAGTAATTATCTTCTTGTTAAGTCTTTTACTTATTGTGCATTCATCGTATTCGACAATAGTTCTGTGTCAAACTTAGTAAGAACAGGCTGCAAACCTGTGTCCTTGGAACTTTTTCTTGAGCCTTAGTAGCTTATTGAATGAACCGATTCTTCGCTTCGGATGCCCATTTGACCGATATGGGCGGATAGTCATCTGTTTGTTCGTCATCGTAACGGATCACATCATCCCTTCGGGCTGGTTCGTTTTCGTACACCCCACTCTCCTTTGCGTGAATGCCAAGGAGTTGAGACATCTAGGTCTTATTCACTGCGCCGTCGGGCCAGGCAAAACCCTCATTACCGAATGGGTCACACTCTTGATTCATTGGTTCCGGTTAGGGTCCTCAAGTAAACCGTGCATCTTGTTGCCTCACAGGCCAGACATTTGAGTTGGAGACTCGGGGTAGGGTTCTTTAAATCAACCCAGTTCCGTGGCATAAACGATCGGGAAGTATCAGAAGTTTTCCTTCTCCTGACAGTGACAATATTCCAACATCACGACATTCTCTTACTATTTCACCCACCTTGTTTTCTACCTTCCATGTGCCTTAGGCTGGTAATTGTTTCCTGAGGCAAAGACAACTGATCACCGTTGACGCCTTCAATGTCCGCCCTCTGCGACTAGTTGATCAGCAAGCTACTTTGGCAAGTACTCCGTCAATTCTGGAGCTTGATGTGTACTGCGTGTCGGAGACGCGAGTCTACGATTCAAACATCGTTACCTAATTCAGTTGACCTCTAGATAACTGTCGATCCAAACGCTTCCCTCATAGAATTTGTGGCAACACCGAAGCTGGATCTCGTAGTCAAGCTGGAGTTGGAATCGCACTGAGTTCCAGAGCAAAGCAATGTTTGCTCAATTAGATCCCAATGAACAGTCGATTGTGCGCTATCAGACTCAATACGTCGGTTAAAGTCTGTCGACGCAAATCAGATAGGCGTTGTGTATTCATTATATTGGCGTAGGCTCCAACCGACTGCTGTTTGGATACTACCAAAGATGAGTTCTATGACGCCATAGTTGACCATCTGAGCCAAACTGAACACTCAGACACCATTATACTAGCATGCGATTTGATAGCTCAATTTGGTCATCTTTCTCCGGATGAGAAGCGGCTGGGAGGTATGTTTGTTATCCGGGCACAAAGCACCGACAATGGCGGAAGAATGCTGCAGCTGTGCACATCCCACGGTCTGTATATTTCGAACACCGCATTCCAACACAGCAAGAGGCACTGTGTTGCATGGAGACCTGCGTGTGCTTCTCAGTCATGGACACAACTCGATCATACAACAGTCAGCTAAAGGTGACGCTAATGTGTGAAGGACTGCCGTGCCTTTTAGTGCAACCACCTGGACTCGGACCATGCTACTGTGTGTGTTCGTTCTGTTTTGTCACTTGCCTAGGTGACATACGCTCGTAAGTGCATGATGCTTAACTGGCATTCGTGTGAGGAGAGTGCGAACAATGTTAGTCAAGAAACATTGTGAACAAGTTGCCCAGTTCGAGTCAGGTGAAAGATGCTAACCAACACTGGGAACTGAATCGTAGCCGCTATGAAATCAAGCTATGAAGAGATATGTTCCGAAGGAGCTGTTCAGTTGCGACAGAACTAGATTTCCGTCACGTCGATATACTTCATGAACAAGCGTTTTTCGATTCCACCTGAATCTCAATATGATGATAACCGTCGGGAACTTAAATGCAAACTAACTAGAAGTTTGCACAAAGACCGTGAGCACCATTTGGTCGAGCAATGGAAAAGAGGTGGAACGGGCCTTTTTATCTGGGAACAGCAGAAGGCTTTTTTCCCTGATCCGTGGTTGTACTGGTCGTCGAGTTGGTGTAATTGAGACCATGTGTGAAAAAGATGGTTCACTTATTACTAGTCACTCGCGCCGATTTGACAGATGGGTCGAACATTTTGAAAAACAGTTCAGTTGGCCTCATCTAGAACATGTGAACGATGGAACGCGAATGGTCAGCAGTTATTGCATTACAGACGGCCCTCCATCGGAAGCAGAAGTGGTCCTGGAGCTCAAGTTACTGAAGCAAAACAAGGCTGCTGGTCCAGTTCTGCCCTCTCTTTCTATTTTCAAGGTAGGTGGAGAGAGGTTGCTGTCAGAACTGACAAAACCCATCAAGACGATTTGGGGAACTGAGAAAGTGCCTCTTGAATGGTGCTTATCCACAGTAATTCCTATTTTCAGAGAGGAAGCCCGAAATTTATGTGATAACCACAAAGACATCAGTCTAGTGTTTGTTGCACTCAAGCTTCTCACTGGTTTCATATTATGTCGGTCTACTAAACCTAGAGAGAGTCAGATACACGAAGAACAGGCAGGATTCCGACCTGGTCCAGGGTGCGTTGATCGCATTTTTACACTGCGACAGATCTTGGAACATCGACACTCATATAGGCAGCTGATGGTCATGATGTTCTTATATCTGTAGGCTGCCTTCGACTCAGACGCTTGTAATGTTCTCTTAGCAAGATAGTAACTTGGAAATATGTGAATCTATTCAGGTCACTGTATGCTTATTCTGTAGGCAGGGTAAGAGCTTGTGGACAACTGTTTCGGGCGTTCATCACTTCTAGTCGTGTTCGTCAAGGATGTCTGATTTCTCACCTCTTATTAAATTACTTCACAGCCTCAATATTCTAGACATTCTAGAAAGTGAGTTCTAGGAGTCCAGTGAGTTGTATTTTGAACTTCTTCTTGGCGCTCGGTTGACCGACCTGGAGTATGCGGATAACATTTTTCAAATTAGCCCCTCTGCCGAAGTCATGTAGACCATGCTGGAAAAGATGAGTGATCAGGCTGGTTTGTGTGGAATGTGCTTCGCACCTTCATAGTGTGAAATGCCGTTCCAAGACTGAGACATTCTCACTCCTAATTTCTCTATTGGAGATAATCCGCTTGATACTGGACAGTTCCACATACTTGTGTAGCAATATCTTGTGAGACTGTAATATTACTGATGAGATATCGGTAAGGTTATCAAAAGCGTGAGTTACGTTTTCCAACCTACGTCATTTGTCACGTCGAAAAACTTGCGGTTGTCGCCGAAAGAAAAGGTATATAATGCTTTTGTATGTTCCGTTTTGATCTATAGTTCGAAAACATGGCTTGTTCTTAGCGAAGATATCAGCCGACTTGCTGTGTGTGACCTTTGTTGTCTCCACCAATTAGCTCAAATTAAGTAGACTAGTCGTGTGAGAAACACGATCGTTCTCCGGTGCGTATTCCTGAATGTTCGGGATATGTAGTCACTTGTTCAATTAATCACGCTGCACAACTTACCAAAGTTGGTTCACCTACTCAGTATGCTATCTGATAGCTGTTTGGAAACGTTATCCAACATAAAGCTGATAAAGCACCTTGTCACGCCTAAGACACCTTTTCTGTCCGTGAAGCCTATGACAGGCGAGCTTCCTTTTGTTTTGCAGACTCGGCTGGCCATTCCTCCAAGATAGAACTATCTGATAGTCGCCATCAACGAATGTCTGAGACGTTCTCATATAATCAAAGGCACCGCGATCTTCAACAAACATAGTGTGGTCGATTGCCAGGCCGAAGGTGAGAGTGATCAAACACTCGGCGGAGCACCTCAATGCGGAAGGCAAACACTTTCACAAACCCTCAACGATCGGATGGCGGACAACGGGGACAATCGGATGAGTCATCGCTCTACCGGATCGGACCAACGGGCGAGACATGGCAAGCAAAATAGGATGGACGACGAAATCGGAGGCTCGATTATTCCAACACTCGGGGGGATATCTCGACACCACCGTGGAATACGATCAAAGCCCATTGTGGATAGATGGAGAACAACACGAGCGACCGGACGAGCCGTTGCTCAACGGAATCGGACCAATGGACGAAGAATGGTAGGCGGAAAACCCCCTGATAGACGGCGCCGATCAGAAACCTAAACTGGGCAGAAGTGTACACGACGCGTGAACGGAAACCTGAGGGTATTGTGGACTGGAATGCTGACTCCTAAACGCGCGCGCGCGCGTAGCATGTGAACTAGCGTGTTGGACAGTAAAGATTGTGCTTTATTGGACGCCTTTTCGCTACACTGGTGCTGTGCCCTGAACACAACGCACTGAAGTTGCCGTGGCCAAGCCAATTTGCGGATGATGACGTGGAAGAGTGGCTGTCGGAATTTCAGGCGATTGCGGCATGCAACGGATTGAAAAGCGAAACACAACTATTGACGGCATTAGGAACACTGCTCATCGGATGGGTGGAAGCTGTCTATGCCTTGAGCAAACAAACAAAGGGTGCAACATCGTATCAAGAGACGCGGACCACATTGATTCAAGAGTTTATAAAGGAACAAGACAGACAACGGGCAATGGATCGGTTTTATGGTGCCGGATTTTGCGACACTCAAGACCCCCTGATTCACTATCAGCACTTATTACGACAGTTGACGTTGGGCTTACCGGAGGCAGATGAAAAAACGAAGGATAGATTGGTAAGGGAGCGGTTTATTCAGAGTTTGCCGCCGGAGTTACAGGAGAGCGTTCGGATGGCCGAATCTTGTGCGGTCACGGACATCGAACGGCTTGTCGGGATTGCATAGCGCCAACCAGTACGGACGCAAGTCGGATGGCTGGAAGTCACGGAGCTCGAACAGAAGTTGGAGCAGCTGACGAGGGCAGTGGGAGGTTTGAAGATGAATGTGGAACCAAGAGGAGCACAAGTTAGGCGAGCACGTGAACAACCTCATCGTAATAATTGTTTTGTTTGCAATGGGGTGGGACACTTTGCCCGCCAGTGCTCTTACAGATGTCTTCATCCTTGTTTTTCGGTGGTAACGGGTTAGCATGGGGGTGTTCCACGGGTAAAAGTTTTGACTGAGGGAGAACAAAAGAGTGTGGTAGTAGATACGGGAGCGGGTGCATTGATCACAGGCAGAGTATCAGGATTGCCCGTTAGGTCCGATAATTGGCGTATAGTTACGGTCGGAGGGACGGCGTTAAAGGTGCAGGGGATTCAGAATATTGAGATCCAGATAGGTGGTGTCAAGTTACGTCACGCAACGTTAGTGATTGACGATGTGAAAGAGACGATAATAGGCGCCGATATATTACGACGATTGAAAGCAAGCGTAGACCTGGAGAGGAACGAGTTGCGTGTTGATGGTGATGTCGTGAAGTTGCATCGCGAAAAGACCAAGGATCAGTACCAACTCAAGCTTTGCATCTTAACCATCCCTTGCTTATACGGTCTACCAAAAATCCACAAACCAAACCAACCACTGAGACCTTTCCTGGATATGTGTATTTAACATTCCGCACAAACGCTGCAGTTACAGTGGCCACAAATGGCATTACTGACGTCGACCTCAATTTCCGTAAACTAACTGAGGACAGATCTTTAAACCCTTCATCACAAACACCCGTTTAAGTAGCCTAACCCGTTTGTTTAGAATTTTGCATTCTGTTGTACAAACTAGTGAAATCTTTCTTAACGTCTATTTAATTTTGCTGAACATATATGACTGTACTTATATGATGAAGAATTGTCGAAAACAGATTTTTTTCACCGTTGTTTTCTAAAATCTGGCTCTACCGATGGCATTATCCTCGCGATTGATAATGACACAAGATATCCAGACTTTTCCGGTGTAATACATATCGTGCACACAAACTGTATCTTTAGGATGGAACTATCTGAGACATGCGCCATGATACCTGTTGAACCGTAATTCTATCTACCTCCCCCTATTCGCTGAAAGAACCTTTGACCGTATTTTAACAAGTGAAACCCTTTACCGTCTTCCCAGAAACGTTTCAGCCGATTACTACTGTTATGTTATCACCAGATTAACTGGTGAACAGTATATCCCCTTTAAACCGTCAGCCATTTCAGTGTCTATTCCATCTCTCGAATGAAATATAAACTGACAGTTTGTTTGTCGTGTGCATTTCAACAGCGATAGTGCCTTTGAAAACATAAAAGATTTTTCGGAACCTCAATTAAGACCTATATTGCAAACAAACTGTGTTCAGTTTAATTCTCTACCTGTTTTGCGCCCATACTTGAAAGCCGCATTGCTTGTTCATGCCACCTTTTGCTGTGTTTACCATTTCGTTTGTTCCTGTGGAACGAGCTACTTAGGTCGTCCAACACGGCGATTATCTGAACGCACTTAGCAGAACTACGCCGTATGGCTGACTCGTGGCTTGGCAAGATCTTGCTCGTCTTCGATCGTTGTGCACATACTGGAGTCCAACCATTCAATCAATCGCACAGACTGATTCCATCCTAACTATCGCGTTCGTGTTCCGTAATCAAAACGGATCAACAGTCGTTTGTTGGCAGTCGCAGAAGCCACCGACATCTACCTATTCTATCCTCTATCATGTGGTCATAAATGCTCCATTGAAACACTGAATCTTTCACGGCCCTGTGTTCTTGTCGGTATTGAACAGATTACGTAATCATGATCAATATCTAAGTAGCCATCGTTAATTAGTACCACCGGCCTGCTCCTTCTGAACTTGATAACAAACAGCTCGATCCATTTTTAAACTTTCGTTCACACGTTGTTAGCCCATACACATGTGTTGTATTTAATCTGATGATTAACCACCGAAAATGAACTCGCCCACTACAGTTTCTTCCCATGTGTCAACAGGGTATTTTCATGTACTTAGGAAGAATTTGCAGGACCTTCTACTCCGACGCATTTCCCCAAAGGTGCATCCTGCTAAACCACTGCAAACTTAAAAGAATTGGACGACTATCGAAAGTATCTGGAAATAGACTACTAGAGGGAGTTAAGATGTTCTAAAAAATCTCCCTTTCTGAGAGCAAGAAAACAAGATAAAATCCCTGCGCAATACCTTTGAAGACACCTAATTTTCACTCACAAAATCCCTCAGAACGCAGAACATCAGTCTATTGCTCCCTACTATTAAACCGAGATGAACGCTTAGAGGGTTATACTCTATTAACATTGCCCACATCTATGATGACGGATACACTTGCGGAAGGTTTGAAAATCCTACCACGACGACAGATACATAATGAACACTGTAAATGAACACTCTTCAGGCTGCCTCTGCGGACTATGAGTATGCAAATCTGATGGAATGTTTCGACACGCAGTAGCGTTTAATAGTGGTATGATCACAAATTAGTAGCCCAATTCAACCTTGTTCTGGTTTACTTCTGCTCCCGAATTTGGCACTTGTATTCCGCTGAACGCAAGGGAAAAAACGCGTTAAAAATCTCTTATCCCTTTTTATAGTCTATGACTCCGAATTGTAGTTGATGATATGGGTCGCCTTACATCGAGTCAATTTTGATGGCTAGCGCACGGCATGGTCGCGTGCACTTCCGATCCAACTCGACGCAGCCCACTGATAGAATCTCACCCTGGCAATACACGCCCTACCGTTAATTCCACAATCAACACCCATTGTGGCTGAAACTACAGTGAGTCAGCGTGAGCCACTTGTGATCCATCTGTACCAGCGTCTTTTCAAGTCACTAACTCTGATTGGGGTGCAGCCATCATCTAGCGACTGGTAGATGAGCCCATAATAATGCAATATATTCTGGTTAATGTTTCTCACCGTTCAGCCTTGTATTATCCTATGGTGTAGTGGTATGTTATGAGTGACTATAGAATTTAACTGATCAGCCGCATTATTCCTTCGAGTTCCGTGGACTCGAGAATGAATTCGTAATCCTGTACTGACAACCTCATTAAAAGAAGATGACCACTCACTGCAAAGTCCGTAATAATACTTGAGCCTGAAATTGCAAACGGCTGGTAGGTTTGGCTGTAGGCTAGCTCAGACAACGAAGTTATGGGGGGTGGGATCCATTTCCGTGTCATGAAAGCGGTCATATCGGCTTGCCAGGTTGCGTGAAGCGTTACAGTTGTAAAACAGAATAGTACAAGTAGCGCTCGACCCGAAAAAGCCAGTGGATAAATATCATAGCCTGTTTCAAACAAAAAAGAAAGTGTTGTATGTGGGCAAATCTGAATTGAGTTTTGTATTAACATATTTTGCTGGTGGCTCGAAGATAACTACAAAACACGCAGCTGAAACGGATTGTGTATGGGACCTAAATGCGTGTATGAGTTAAATATATACCATGTAACTTTTCTACGAATCTTAACTAAGGCAATATTCATTGTTTTTTTGTTTCATTCAAGAACTACTGATTTGTACATTTAGTTACACTTGTCTGATGGCACTAATCGATAAACGCTAATACGATCAAGAAGGGAATTTCCTTTAATCAAGGTCAGCGGATTCCGTTTGTTCATTTCTCATAGGATGCCTAGATTGAAGTAACTGGGCCATACAAGGGGCGTCTAAATCGAGGAAGCGACAGACCCTCCTCTATGTGAAGTTCGGATTCGTGCCTAATAACACCTACAGGATTTCGAGGGCTGAAACTCAGTAATTAATAGGGCGACAAGTGCCGTTACACGGTAATCATGACAAAAGTAACAGAATGTTGCACAACGTAACAGCCCTTCTACCTTATTAAGCTACAACGTTCGAGGTCATCATTCAAAATTGAGTATAAGCGCTTTTGTATATAAAACACGATCTTGGAGGAACATTTCGGTCTCCCTCTATTAGTGTACTCATCTTTCATCTATTTGAGAGTCTGAAGTAACTGGGAGACGTTGGAACGATCAGCAATTAAACTATGACTCGTTCGGGAGCAAGAGACAAATATGGAAAGATCATTAGCTCTCATGAAGCTAAAATAAGAACTGTTTTGAAGGCCACGAGTAGGGCTAAACAACAAGTACAAATGGCGGAGAGCCACCAAGTCATAGTACCTACAAACACTATCATCCCCTCCATCTATGGTACCATCATCCTGTAGGAGCTATTCTTCCCAATGCTGAACACCTACATCTTAAAACCGCGTGCCTCACATATACCTCCAACTGAGTACGGATTTGGTTAGGCGGAAAAGCCAATCACCACACCGAACACGTTCTGTTGATGTCACAGTCGACTGGCGTATGGTCTGAGACCAACAGTCAGCACAGATAACTGGAAACCGTTTACACCTCTCCAATAATTTATTTTGGGTTATTGTTTACTATCCGGGCCTCCACGAATGCATTAGGGAGGTAATAAAGAGATCTGTGACCGCAGCTGCTTTTTGCACATGTGCCGATCGGTGATTCCTTGGTTATCTGAAACGAATCAGCTTTAACCACATAGTTAGCTAGTTCGTTTGAGGTGTGCATATCTTGACCGCGATAATTTATGGTTATATATTGTTTCGTCTATCTGAAACCTAAATCTAAGAGAATTTTTCCTTAATGCTTCATTTATTCTTAATGGGTAAAGCCTACTGGCGTTACGAGCCAGAACGCGTACGGCATAAAAGATCTTCTATTCGGAAAACTAACACGCGGTATGCGCTTCAGCATGACAAAAAACAAACACATTCATTTACAAATAGTATTGATCCCAGAACGTCATGGTTGCAACGGTGGTCAATGCCCAGTTCCTGTATGTATAAGGAACCATGTTATGACACATAGCACTCCTGTGTTTTGCATTGTGCTTCTCCCCGTTTACGTAAATATCCAAATATATATTTATGTCTCACTACTGAGCAGTAGCGAGTAGTTTAATGCGATCGTTCGTCCTCCTAATAGGCATACAGGCATGTGCAGAACTGTACGTGTTAAAACTAAGTGTCCTCTCAAGTTCTTAACTACAGTGAAAATAAAAGAAGTGATTCCGGCCTTCTGAGAAAGTTTTATTTCTGAACTCTATGTCTGTGGGCGTTTTCACATGAGGAGAGTAATTTTCGCAATTACAGGGAATAATCTTGTGTTTATTCTTGTGTAAGGGTGAACAGTGGAGCTAAGCATTACGGACCACACCTCAACTGAAACAATTCATAGATAAGTCCTGAAAATATTCAGATTCATCTATATTTTGTTCCCCATAGCTGAACACCATGCAGACTGCACCAACTCAATCGCCAATAGTGTTCGTGAATCACTTTTTCCGCATCCAACTACCCAGATAATAATCGGCAAGAAAGTGACAACCGTTAATTTTTGCTTTCTAGATTACAACAAGAGAACAGTGGGTGGTTACCTGTGTACTAAAGAGTAAAAAGAATCAAATACTTTCCGAATGCATTACTCTCTTACACATGTATTGAATAATAGATAGTTCACCGTAATACTCAGTCATTGATACCAGATCTGGCTAGCTGTCGAGACACAAGCTTTGGCTACATGAACTCTCCCAGTAAAGCTTACTTTCATTATGCCACTGAATTTTCAACGATGAGTTACTCCCGTCATGGTTGTCCAATCTAGTACTATTGATATGTTAATCGAGGTATGAATTCAAAAAATAACATTGAAGTTTTTTGAGTACAGAGTGAAACCAAACGACAAAAGAATATTAACAACTGGAGTAAAAGGATCTCATTTATCTCCTCAACGCCCTTATTCTGTTCTGTTAGTCGTGACTAGCGCAACGAGACCAATACAGTCGGTATGTGGTATAGTTATGCATGACGTTGTGTCACTGTTCAACCACAGTTTCTAAATTCTGTAAACGTGTCCAATAAAAGAGAGTATCCAGAGGAGTTTATTGCGTGGTATTAATTAACTGTAACATACCTTGCAGTAGAAATCTGCTTACTGCTGACCACAAATTTTGTGGGAACGAAACTTCATCAGGATTTGCTCCAGGTAGTTGCAAATTGTATGCACAGAATGGGCTATACCTATTGAGTACAAATAAAAGCGATCCTCCCAGTAGAACGGTCAATGTCACTATGATCCAGGTTGAATATTGAAACGGTCTGAGCATTTTAAACATTGAATTGTCACCGGATGATTTGGCTCCAGCTAACGCAGTGGATAGATACATGAACGGTCCGAGTTGGTGGATCACCTTAGAACGTGGCTCATTGAAGGAAATTGGACCGGCGGCTATATCGATGTACTGTCACACGTGAGTATGGAGGTAGGAGG
Source organism: Paragonimus skrjabini miyazakii (assembly GCA_014338405.1). NCBI lineage: Eukaryota > Metazoa > Platyhelminthes > Trematoda > Plagiorchiida > Troglotrematidae > Paragonimus > Paragonimus skrjabini miyazakii. The sequence continues at coordinate 154,073 of JTDE01000019.1, forward strand.
TAGATGAGTGCACAGTTGATTATTCAACAAGAAATAATGACAGGATGTGCGGCAAGTTTTGGGTACATAAGTTTATTCGTTAAGGAAAGATGTCTCTCACGTTACAAATAGATGAAGCTCAAGTTAACATTTTTGTAACCTATGCAATTTGAAGATTATCACATATTTGAATGATTTATAAAGCCGACTGTTACGCCCTTATTTTTATCTTCGATGGATAACTTTGTTCACTCGTTTGCTCATCAAATGGAAATACAACAATGGAAATACACACCAACAACACTATATAAAGAGTATTCTGAAATTTTTACATTTTTGAGAAAATAAGTTTATCCAGTACATTTTACATATCAAGTACCCTTACAGTGAACATACTGTTGTCAACGTAATACCTGTGCACTTATACCGCTCGTCAAAATTACCTCATTTTTAACTTTCAACAGTTCTCCAAAATCATTTTATGTTTGAAGGCAATCCTTTTGAAGAGTTACGTATTCAAAGCAGAAAATGTGGCCGGTCAAATAAACCAGATGAGTGTGGTAAGCTTTTGACTTCACACTGAAATGAGGCCGTGTTGTGCAAAAAGACTGGAGATCCATGTTGAACCGCACTAGTTGCTCTGTTTGTAGTTTCAAATGAACAACTCCCCATTCATCGCATTTTGACTTCTCTGAAATTGTCGTATCGGAGTGTAGAGACGTGTGACGAATATATTCAACACCACACACTTGTAAACAGTAACCATGATTTTCGTTGAACCAGGGTCAGGTTTATTATTCGTTTGAGATCGTCCATCATTATCAAGCTACTGTACAGTACTTTTGTTCTAGAACAAGCTCACCATTCTTAACACGAGTAATGTTGTGTGAAACAATGCCAATGAAGCATACATCTGGAAACGGACCGATTGCTGATGTATTACCCCACTTTTTTTCATTCAAGTGATTTCATGCAATATTAAGTTGAACGTTAAGCGAGCTATTCTTGGAATTACCTCCACATGTTTTTTGTGCTTAATAGATCTAGACAGCTGACAGCCAGCCCACTAAAGCGACAGGTTTTAGCTTAGTGTCTTCCGACCTGAACCTTCCAAACTTTCAGTAAATTGCTATATTTTGAGTGCATCTTTGACAAGCATTACTTGCATGTATCAAGCGTCCATCCTTAGCACGAATCTCGAGCTCAAAAGAACTCGAAACTAGTGTCTTTTCATATTGTTCCGTGATGAAAAGCATATGTACAAAATGTCAAAACTACCAGTTGCTTCTATAAATTACAGAGAAACGCGAAGTCACAGTTGACTAATTCTGTAGAACAGCGAACACAGGACTTCGAAGTAAACTACCAGGAAATGTGGGAAACTTAGAGGATGGAATGTTACTTACTATTCAAGTAAACTTGAAGAGATAGTACGGGGTATTGAGTGTTTTGGATATTCTTCCTCGTTAATGTGAATGCTTTATAGCTGGTTGTGGTAGACATCATTCTTCCTGTGAAATTTACTCCAAGAGTATTATGTGACGCTTAGATGTATACGTTCAGTTGCCATACGGAACCCTTATACATACAAGCGCGGACGTTTGGAGATGCTTTGCCCACTTACTTCGCAAAACGGTCAACGAGCATAGCACTTAAGTTACTGTGCAATGGTTGTGAGGAATATACCGTCAACAGAATGTTAGTATGAGCGACTCTGAATTCGAACTGGAATTGTAAGTCCTACTATCAAACGCTTTTAACTCAAATTCATCTGTCTTTACGTCACTTCTACGGTGAGCTTGAAGCGTCTCAAATGTAATACTGACATGATCTAGAGAGTAAAAGATGACTAGTGACGCAACTACTTGATACAACGCTCTGATCACCTATGAACCAGTGTGCCAATCGGATTGTGAATTTCTGAATACCATTACAGTGGCTGTCCGTTCCAAGAGACGAACTCACCATTGGACTGATTACTTAATCACTCCACGTCACTAAACTTTATTCATTCGCAGAAGTGAATTTTCAAACTCTTTACATAAGCCCATAGTAAGCACATGGAAGACAATTAAGTAGGTTCGCTTGGACCACAAAATAACATGTTTGGCTACAAAACCCGAGGGGAAGTTTGAAAAAACGTCCGTAGTCGGTATCGCTTTTGAAAAGACTAGTAATTTAGTTTCGAAATTAATTCTAGAACAAGAAGTTTGGGTTTATGTAAAATCATGCTAACTACTGAATAACGGAAGAATAGTTAAATCGGGTACTTATAAAAAAATGTTGATACGAGGGGGAGTCAAAAAGTAATGCCAATGTTTTTAACTCTGGTGAAGTTTTTCATAAAATTACCTGAATTTTTTCCCAGTTGTAAATGATTGTATCATTTACGTTATGTAATAGTTTGTTTCTTACTTTCATGTTTTTAGACTCACAAGCAAAATTCAAAATGGCTGCCCCCGTACAGTTGCATCAAAAACAAAGAGCAGTGATTAAATTCCTTCTTGAACAAAGTCAAAGAGACAACACTTTCTTTCAAAGGCTCGTAACACGTAATGAAACATGGGTTCATCATTATGAACGAGAATCAAAGAGGCAGTCAATGGAATGGCGCCACTCATCATCACCGCAACCAAAAAGTTAAAGACACAAAAGTCAGCTGGAAAAATCATGGCGACTGTCTTTTGGGATGCTCAAAGTGTCATTCTGCTTGATTTCTTGCCTGGAGGAGAAACAGTAAACTCTGACGCCTACATCAAGACCCTGACGAGGCTGAGAGCAAGAATCCAACGAGTGAGACCCGATTTGCCAACTTGCAAGGTCCTTCTTCTGCAAGACAATGTTTGACCACACACAAGCATCAAGACAAGGGAGACAATCGCCTCATTCGGGTGGACAACTTTACGGCATCCTCCATACTCATTAGATTTAGCGCCTTCGGATTATCACCTCTTCGGCCCCATAAAAGAAGGTTTGAGAGGCAAACATTATTCCAGTGACGAGAGAGTGAAAACCACAGTGAAGAAGTGGCTCAAGGAACAGACAACAAAATTTTATGAGGCAGGGATACATGCGCTCATTCAAAGGTGGAACGCTGCTATTGAGCGTAACGGTGACTATGTTGAGAAGTAGGGATGTGATCCACAGAGGACCAGCTTTATTTTGATGTATAATACATGTTCCTGTGTTGGTAATTATACCTGTCCGAAACAAAATGGCATTACTTTTTGACTCCCCCTCGTAACTGGATCTAGTGGAAGATGTTGGACTGGATTTACAGAGGCTGAATATGGGGGAGATTATGTTCGATAAAGATTTCTACTGAAAGGCGTTCACACACAGTGAAGTGATGGAAAGCAATAACATCAGTTAATCATTTACGGGGAATGCCAATACAATTGAATAAATCTTCTAGGGATCTGGCAAAAGGTGCAAAGTCCTTCCATAACAAAACCTGGAAAACAACTGGTGAACAATACATTCATTTGAGAGCAAACAAACCGTAATAACTCGACCAATCAAGTGAAAAACAAAAAAGATGAGAAATTGGGCACCCGACATAAAACAAGAACTTTCAGACTTTGATGAAAGAATCAATTAATGAATTGATTTTGTCGTTTTGTTACACAGTTTATGTCTAAGAGAAAATAGCGGAAGGGAGGACGCTCAAACAGTTTTCCTCTTCATGACCAAAAACAAAACGTCAACAGATCTGGATAGGTCAAGAGACAAAATACTTAACGCTAGTCAACTTATCAACTCAGATACATTATCTAGTGGGGCAGGAGAAAAAATGCAGCTAGACGTTTGATGTCTTGCAACACGTCACCTATGTTCGATCATGAACCAGAATGAAAGCGATGTAAGGTAACAACAAGGTAGGGAAGACGATTTCGTTTTGTAAAACGCCAGAATCAGTAATGAGTGGAGATGAGGCTTGGACACTTAAGTGAAGTAACCGCATAAACGCATGACAGTTATAAGGTGAATTTCAGATTTTTGAGAACTTGGACTAACTTCTTTCAGAGCTTCCAAACACCTTGTTTAAGAAACACATGTGGAGGACTCTTGATGTTTCATCATGGGTTGTCAAACAGGAATGAACTAGACAAGTAAGAGCGTCCAGGGTTGATTGTGAGCAACGATAAAAAACAGACCAAAGTCCATGATGTTTACTTGAGCTTCCATTCCAGCAAGAATACGTTTTTCACAGCAATCATTGCTGCGTGAAATTGGAGAGAAAATGGTCTATCCTTTTCAGAGATTTGTGTGATGCGTGCCATTCTAAAAATGCCAGTAACTTTTCCCTTGGCTGAAACACTGAATAAATAACACAGATAACGAGGAGCGTAGAAACTCTGCATACTCTTCAAAAACGATCGGTAACAAACCGTCAAGCTTGCCTGTTTCGCTAAATTTCAACCGCACATGTTCTTCGAAAACATCTAAGCTCTTGAATGAAGTAGACTCTGTAAGGGCTGAGAATGAGGTGCTCGCTCTTCTGTTGAAATTAGAATTGAATTCATTGACGCTGACAATCGGATACTCAGCAGCAGTGTTTGGAACAGTCAACTTTTTCTCGAGTTAGATAAGGCAGCAGCTTCTTTTACTCGATCTTGTGCTGGCACGTGCAGAATTTAAACGATTTACTTCATTTCTGATGGACTTAGAAGTAGATTTGAATAATGAAGAGCTGCTAAGTTAATGAACCGCTTCCTTCTTATTCCGAAGCCTATCGACCCAAGGAAGAAGATCTGTCCAAACGGCGAAGGATAATTCCCCTAAAGTGGCAAATCACAAAGCAGAAGTTAAACTGATCAGCTGATCATATCAGATAGACGAGTCGTTGCGAACAAACAAAAATAAGTCGGATGGATATATCATCCCTCTAAGCATATTTTAATTGACCGGAAGAGGTTGCCGACGTTTGATTCGGCCGTCTTCACAACGTGTAAAAACATGGGGCGTGTCCTACTGTAGACCGAAATAGAGGGCTTAACGTTAAAGTGGTCAGCGTTACCAAATGAGGCGCGTCAGTTTACTGCTAACAAGTGCGTTTTATCAAGAACGACCAGGGCGGTGTAAGAAAGATCACAAAGTCAACGGTAGAAGACAGGTGGCACCAGATCGACTGAAATCACCGTAAACAATAGACAGTGAAGTGTCGAGAACAACTGAAAGGCTACTAAGCAGCCGTCAACAAACCTCTCAGTCTCAATGGAAGAACAGCTAAGAATTAACTGATCTGAAACCATTTGAGAATCTAGGCTTGCACCCAACAATTAGACTCCTCGCATAAGCACCCGAGTAAGTAAACAGAGCTCGCAAGTGAGACCACAGCATACGTGGAATGTTGTAGCTTCAAAAGAACTAGAAAGTTTTATTAACCAAATGAATTGAGTTTGAAACATTGATTGTTCCTTACCGATTTCACCAACATGGCCGGGGAACTTCCATTAAGCGATTTGCTAACAGCTCGTTTGTTATTAGTGGTTACGTACACGAATTACCATTCATGTATGACCAGAGTATGTTAAGAGAACTACGGTAAAATTCATAAATTGGCGCACTCGTAAGGAAATCCGTGAATGAGGGAAACATTATCAGCCCCAACAAAGCAACATGATTTGTCTCAATACCCTTTAGATAAAGAGAATCAGACCGTGTTTTGTTTTGTTTTGTTGCCTCTGTGGATGACGAAGAATTGGGGTTTCCGTTGCGTTAAACACGATAAACAAAGTAGTCAGGTTAGCCAGACGAGCCGTCTCCAAGGCCGGTTTCGCTGTCGATGAAGTCGGGTTTCTGTTAAGATATGATGGTGATAGCGTTCGCTGTGCCCCTAAGTTAACCGTTCGGGGTTGTGTGCAACCTCCCACTGTATAACGCTACGTTCTTTTCTACCAATGTATGAGTCATCTCAGTCACAAGTCAACAGGTATATTGAATGTGAAGCAGAAAGAAACGATAAATGGCAACCAAGATATCAAAAATACCTTCCTTCAAATGAAGAACAGCGGGTGCAACTCGACTGAAAGATGGTTAATTTTCAATACAGGTCATAATTTCTAGCTTACATCATTGGTTATGTGATTGTCTTTTAAAGGCGGGTTGATAAATACCTTAATCTTCCGGACTTTGTGAGGTGGGCTTTTAGCTCGGTTGCCATGCTATCTAACAGAAATCCATGGTCACTAACTTTCACAAAATGTACTGTAAATTAAAAGTCACGGCATATCTCTCTGTGTCCACGAGAAGTTGAAGCAATTTTCTGTCGTTCAGAGAAACTGACTAGGTCCCTCATAGTCTGCTTCCGTGTGAACCACCCAATTCAATAAAGCGGCTGATGTTTTGTGGTTGTGCGTTAAACACTCATATTTGACTACTAATTGGTAGTCGTTGGTTTGGTTGGATTAAACTGAATAACACTCACAAGTGATCACAGTAATTTCACTTTGAAAGTTTTTCATCTAGTTGCTTTCAAACATCGGCAGTAGACCAGAGTTACGCTCTTCTTAGAGCCCGTCAGTATTGCCTATGCCAGTCACGCATGGTTCTTGATAACCGGCCACGCTTTTATCAATCAACCTTGTTGGCTACTCTGACAACATTAATCTCAAAAAACGACCCATTGACTGTAACAAGCGCGAAGGCTCCGGCTTCGTCGATCGCCAAGCACATTTTAGCAACCGGTCACCTAGTTGACCCTGTTAAATCGTTCAAGATATTGTTACATAATCGCAACCCGAAACTGTTAGCCATTAGCGAGGCAATGCTCATCAAACAACATCGGCCAGTTTTGTGTGCGCAGAAAGCGCTGACAAAATCAATCTCCTTGCCGTGGAATTGACTGAACTATTAGAGCGTGAAAGGTCAGAACTATGTGGTTGGTTCGTTCAATTGATGTTGCCATGCGCAATTTGTATAAAAATTGATAGTTTTACGTTGGCGACTGGTGAGAGTAAATCGAAATGTTAACATCTCGCGAAATATGTCTTCCCTCTGTTTTGACTAAATGGATTAAGGGAACTCAATGTTTTAAACATTAAGTAAGCGAGAACTATCACATGCAAACTTTCAGAAACATTTCATTGTGAATAGTGCTCAAAATTGTGACCGTCTTATAAACAAATAGTAAGCGTCCTGTCAACTTCAGTCAAAAACATACTCTGAGTAAGAGGATTGTTCTTGTTGAAATCACGGTTAAAATCACATATCATTAACTTCGTTAGACAATAGTTCGTTCACTATTGAGCAGTATTGATAATCAAATGTGAACGTGTGTTTGCGCGTGATAATTCAGTCGTAACTAGTGGAAATTCAACGGAGCAGTGGTCAGCATGGGTGCCTCATGAAAGCATGACTGAGGTTTCAATTTGTTTTGTGACAAGAAAACGCAAAATGTGTGCGCTCTAGCAATAACAAAAGTTGGCCTGTGTTTTTTTGGAAGGCGTATCTGAAATGTCTACGGAGACATAAATGCTGCCGTCAGCCATGAGTGACGTTCATTCTAAAGAGGCAACGATCTCCTACCAAATACCAGTTCCACACATCTCAAACCGCCGTCCGGATTCTTATTGATATAGTTAAAAAACTCAGACTGTGTACAAAGTGGTCGTGAATACTTCCTATAGAAGGGGCATTTGAATCTTTGGTTTACAGTATATCAACAAATAGGTTAAAAGGATGAAGCAAATATGGTCAGTGGATCCCATCTTCTTTTGATTCAGTCGACCTTTTAGGTCAACAATGATTCTCTCAGGAGAGTCGCATTCTTCAAATCACAAAGGTTTTATTATTTAGCAAAAGCTACTCTAGTAGCCTCTGAAACATTCGGAATGAGTTGTCTGCACCTAATTGTTCTCTCATTCACTTTCTCCATTTTCGAGCACGGTAGCCAGCTCAGACCAATTAAACACGTTGCGTGAATGACCAGTCGTTGTGATTAGTGTGTTTGATGAGTTTCATCGCCAGCTCCAACTATCCGCTGCTCTCTGATCAACCAGTAACGAACTTCTTGTAAAGGAGTCAGACTGTGCCAATCTGGGCGTCACACTACAGTAGGCTCAACAAAACTGCCAGTCCACTGAGTTATTCAGCCGCTATCGTCATAGGTTGTTCCAAATTCCATGCAAAAGTGGAGCTATAATCAGTCCTTAATTTTTCAAGTAAATATGTGTAACACCAAGCCACAATGTGGTTTATTCGATCACACAAATGCAGTGGAATAGAGAGTAGGAACAGATACATAACACCAAACTCCGAACATTTTATGATGGTTTACACTAACCGACGCTCAAACCGGATGGTTTGAGTACACGTAAACTGGATCTTAGCGGGAAAGTGGATAAGAAATTTGGGGCTTAGACAGTATACCTTCTTTGATTATGACAAACTCTGGTATGATTCAGGTGTGCACTCTGAGCGTTTGCTGAAATGATTCGGTTGGAACGGTAGTTATTTTGAGTCCTTACATGGTGGTGGTATCTTAGTTCAATCTATCCGTCTACGCCGTTTACCTCGTTGCACTGGTCTGAACCAATTAGTCTTGATAACTCTAATGATTCAAGTCACAAAATAATTGTATCGTGACAAGTGTTAAGGGTCTGAGACATTTTCAGGTGGAACAGACAGGTTCGACGGTCTTTCGTTCTTGCGATACTCTCAGACTTCCGCTGTGTTGGAAGAAGGACTGCCCAACCCAGCGGTATAGAAGGTCTAAAAGTAAAATGCTGCATGCTTGTTCCTTTTTTTGGGTGGGCCATCTAGTAATGGAAGCTATCGGGGGAAGGGTCCGTACGTACAATAGTTGAGGTGAACGGGGAAATATAACACAGCTTGGTCGATACAAGGACGGCTAATTCGCTGGTTGCTCGCGAAAGAAAGCAGTACTTAATACCGACATATCTCATAATCATGACAGTTAGAAGTCACAGCCTATTAGTTGGTGGTGTGAAAGAATGTGGGGATGATTATTGGTAGTTATATCGTGAAGCACTGCTCCGTCATTTCTCCGGAAACTAGGCACACAATCCATGGTGCCAAATTCCCCACCACAACAAATGCCGTGCTCAAGAAGCTGTTGACTAAGTACGGTTTTCGACACTTAATAGACAGCAACAGAATCGCTCTAGGCAAACAGACACGGCTAAAATCCCATCTTGCACGACCCTCTAGCGGCAGTTCACGGTTGAGAAATACGCTGAGTTGTTCACAAAGGAAAATGAGTCCTACGGCTTTTGCAACTGGATTGCAAATAAAATACGAACACCTGGAACATTCCGAACTTTCAGAACCTGTAGGATGTCGGTTAATCTTGAAAAGGAAATGTAGAGACAAATACAGAACACGTTGGATGAGGATGCTATCGGAGAAGCCAACAGTCCTTGCAACTCGCCTGTCCTAGTAGTGAAGAAGTCCAACGGAAACCATCGCCTTTGTGTGGATTTTAGTCGGTTGAATGAGGTAACTCGAAGCACAGTTATGCCGATACTGTTCGTTGCTGATATTTTCGCTAAGTTGCAACAGGTAAAATGGCGGGTAGTAGTCACACCCTCGGATCATAAGAAAACCGTATTCACGGTGATTGAAAAAGTGCCAGCTCAAGCACATGTCGCCTATCGTATCAGTGATACCGTTTATACCTATATGTTTGATGTTTAAGTTGGTAAAATGACTGGATAATTTGGTAGTAAATGGGGTGATGGAGTGGTATAAAGTAACACAGAATCTGAAGAGGTCACTTACCTGGAGTCTGCCTTAAGACGACTTGAGAACTCTAGATTCCGGCTCACTACTAATAAGTCAAAACTCGGACAGCCATTGGAAAGCAACGTTGTCCAAAGCGAAATCAGACCACTATCAGAGATATTGTTGATAATCAGAGAAGCTTGAACAACACCGTTAGAACACAGAAACTGGTAGATGCAAGCATTTTGTATTGACTCATCAGTATCAAACGTACAATAACATGAAAAGGTCTTTTTATTTTGAACAGTTGGAGGTGAATGGGATGGATAGTTGATTGATGGGTTAGGAAAGGTCACTTTGTCCAAGGTAGGGTCAAGCTCACGAACAATTGTTTCTGACTACATAGGGCCGGCTTCAGTCGATTGATTGCAACAGCCTCAGCAAACCGCAAGAATCTAGGATTGGGATGACGTAATAAGATTCTGAATGCACAGGCCGGATCGATGACGTGATCAGTGGTCAGGATGTCTTGCGACTGCGGACAATGGTTGTTTGCGTGTTTCAACGATATTACCGTTCTTCGATAATACTCAGTTCTGCACCCATTTAGGCAACTGTTCCTTCACTCCGGAAATAAAGCACCTCTCGGTTCTGCCTATGTAACTTTCTTTGCAGTTATACGTAAATTGGTAGATTGAAGCCGGCCCTATGTAGTCAGAAACAATTGTTCGTGTGCTTGACCCTACCTTGGACGAAGTGACATTTCCCAACCCATGAATCGACTATCCATCCCAGTCATCCCCAACAGTTCGATGAAAAAAACCATTTCATGTTATTGTATATTTGGTACTGATGAGTGAATACGAAATGCTTGCATCTACCACTTTTTGTGTTCTGACGGTTCTGCTCAAACTTCTGAAGGGAACGAACTGTTTTAAATTGGACGAGCTTCGGGTCCGGATAATTCTGAAGAATGCAGTAAGTCTAGTGGTTCTAGTGAGTTTCAGACGTGAAATCGAGTCAAATCGGGACAAGTGAAAGTAGATTAAAACTTGTTTAGGTGGAAACGATAGGTTCCTCTGGATCATGTTCTTGTGGTGTTCCCATGTAGGGTTCAGCAGTTGTTCTGTATCTTGCTAGAGTTTTGCATGACAAACCTGAAATCCTTTCACTCTTCTTAATCAATTTTTGTCGTGAGTTGAAGCAAAGCTATCTTCTCAGTAGTACTTGTTAGTTTTCTGTGTTATAATGTAATACGACCTTAACTTGTCATCATTTGTGCAAAAGACTGATTACTTGAATCAAGCCTTCTTCATCTTGATCAGAAATTTGATTTAGAACAGTCAGATAACAAATCTGTCGGCATATCACTTAGGTGCACACATATAAGCATAAGAGAGATGATAGGTTATTTTCAACCAGGCAATATTTTGTTACAAACTTCTGCTTGGAGTTAAACTGTCAAAATATTGTGTGATGTGAATCTTACATCGATTAGTTTCGAGACTTGAATTATCCACAAAATATTTTTAATTTCATAGGAGTCACCAGTACTGAATTGAAAACTTGTGTATACGCAATCTTTCAAAGAGTGAATTTATAATGTATCTTAAAACACAACTTGTCAGGAAGGTGTTTGTTAGCTATACTTTGATGGTGACTGATAGAATTCTTCAGGTCTGGTGAAGTGTTTATAAATATGAAAGTATTTGCAAGAGACAATGAGCAAAAGCTACGGTAATCCGAGAGTAACATGTCTGTAGTCAAAAGTACGGAGACAGAGGACAATGAAAAATTCTATTCAGTGTCCCTGATAAGCAAGAGTTTGTGGTAGGAGATTAGATGGTTTCGACATATTCAGTCATGCAGATTGATTCCAGTGCATTTAAGTTTCGAAGGGGTGATGGATAAACAGGCCTTTGGGCACGTGCCGAACAGTCATTGATCCTTTAGTTGGTGAGTACACCTGGCAAGCGACGTGATTGAGATAAGCTTATCAAAGGCACATCATCCTGTACCTGACAGGCTGCAAAGATTGTTCCCATTAACAGTACTGAAAATCTCAGTGATTCCGAAGTTCTTTTTGATTATACACTAGGTTACGGTTTTTAAATCTTGTCTAGACAGCTGGACAGCCTAGCGCCTCATCTCAAAAGGATCGTTTACTGTGTCCACCAATTCGGGGAGAATCCAAGTCACAAATCTGCCTTTTTGTAAATATGCTGCCTCTAGTTTGACCGGCTCAATAAGTCATAAAGAGCCTCAGGTTTCTGTATCCAGAGACGACAACTGTTTGAATCACATATAGCCACATTCTCCCTAGCCAACCCCAGTTTTGATGTCGTTTATAAATCAACAAGATATCAATTTATTCATCATCCAATAAATCGATAGCCATCGATCTCAAAGGCTTCATACTGCATCTGACTCCGCACATCGTACAGGGAAGCGGTGATGTTCTGAAATAAGTTAACATTACGGATATGTCACATAGCCTATGCGGTTTATTGCGAAGGAGATAAAATGGTGCACACAGTAGAACGCAACATGCGTGAGGAATACACCTTTAGGTTAAGCGATAAGATGTGTATGAAACCTAATCATGGACGTAGCTAGGCTGAAAAATGAGTCGTGATGAATGTGTCGCCAGGTAATTTGATTATATTGCCTGATTATATTGCCTGATTATATTGTCTTTAATAGACAACAATATATTGAAGAACACTTTTCTACAATGAGTGATTCATCTAAGGTTTTGCTTTTGTAGTGCGCTTATGAAAGCTGTTGCTGTCCGGAGCAATCATGCAGCCCGATAATCATTCCCACGAAGTTGTTCATCGATTACTATGTGGTTGATGGAGACTGGACACCGCGGGACTGTAAGTTCAGCGTTCTACGTCAGCGAGCACAGTAGGAATGATCGATTGCTCAAAGTCATCGGAGCTTTGCAGATTGTTAAGGATCTGTCAAAATTATGAGTGTAAAGGCAATAAATGTGACGTCAAGACTGTCTTAAGTTTAAAGGAGACGGAAGCATCACAAGTTTGTTTCCTGTCTAACAACCTTTTACCTTTTTGCATGATTTAAAAATGTCCATGTCGCGCTGTGACTGATGAAAGTGTGGGAAATGGATCAATCGTGCAAAGTACCCGTTCTTCATGCAGTACTTAAATGAAAATTGCGTTTCTTCTTTTAACGTTTACTTGTGACAAAACCGAAATTGGATTGGTCAAAAGCCTCATCAAACCAAAAGAATACAACTGCTCCGTCTGGTTTAGTACGTAGCTGGCAAAAGTTTGCTCCTGGGACAATTTCGAAAGCGATACTGAGAACTGTAACGATAAAATCTTATTGAGAGTACCAAAACGTATTTACACTGTCAATCTCTAAACAACGAAAATGCTGAATAAATAGAACAACTGTTCTGAAGACGAAATAGAACACCATGATGAAGATACAAAGGATGCAAGTCAGCTCAGTTTGGTCGTGCGAGGTTATGATAGTTGGACTACCCTTTTTATACTGCCATGTTCCCGCAATCCACTGGAATCGTTTCCATTGTCAAAACATCTATGGAGTGGAATTGACTCTCTGGTGAATCACGACAAACAGAACAATCCGACAGTATGAGTAGCAGTACAGAAGGCGATCATTTTTACGACCGACCGAAGCATGCACGAGACCGCTCGACCACTTTACAGAAATTAAACAATTAGATCAGACTAACCACCCTTGCTGGTAAATGACCGTTTAGACAATCTGCTGAACACACCCATAGTGCAACCGGTACTCGGTCATAGACTGTTGTTAGAGTGTAGGTGAACGAAGCGTGAGAAAAACGAACCTAATGAACAATGTACAAATTTGTGCGTGCAATATGTGTGTCAGATCGGTGCCTGTTCGAATTCTCTCAGTTTCGAAGATCGACTCATTGGTTTTAGCGAGAACAATAGGCAGAACCAATGACCTTCAGCACAGAACGTATCGATGTTATGAACTTCATTTTTACAGAATGCATCATCGTACTACGGTGTGCAGACAGAAACCACTTTCATTTGTTATCGCTGTACATACTATATACGAAAGTAGTGATCGATAGAAAGAAGTAGATAAGTTAGAACCTTGTGACATGCGACCCTTCTCTGCATTAGCGAATGTGAAGTGTTGGTATAACAAATGGGATGAGCTAGACTCTAAATTGTATCCCTCGTATGCTAAACCAATACAAGCTGCTTATCGGGTAGATCATATCTGGAAGAACGGGGTTTGTTTTTTTATTTTAAGCGAGAACAGTTAAACTAAAGTCTAATTGTATGGATAATAAAGTTACAAGTATCACACGGATAAAACGAATACCAAACGCTCGTCAGAAACATCAAGATACTAGAGTGAAAAAGGAAGCACAGTCTCACCAACAAATAATATCAAAACATCTGGTCAAGTGCGAGTATACATGACTTAATGTAAGCCACTTACGTCATCGAGTAAATCCCTGATCAGTCCCGTCCAGTTTCCATCTTTGTCCACATCCCCAAATTTACCGTCGCGTGAGTGCAAATAGATTGGCCTGTATCAGTAAGTTTTTCACATAAAGACAGACGTTTAGCAACTATTCGTGGAGATAGAAAATTAACTGTCTTCGAGATAGTTTTTACCAGAGTTGTAAGTAAAACATTTTTTCTTATCTATGTCACCATTTCTTTGATAATAGTATTGCAAACGTGTGTCTGATAGTTGGCTAACTCGGACCATCTAGAGTCAGCATGTATGCAATAGTAAACAAGACGTTACTTAAAATGAGTGTATTCTATCGTCACTAAGGATCTCATTCAGTTACACTGGGGAAAAACGCATTAGCTGTCATTAGAATAGAAGGTTTCAAATGGAACATCAGTCATATCTGATCGTAATCATCATAATCGTGCGCGTTTAGACTTGTATTAGACTGAAATTTAGCGCTTAGTAAAGAATACCACTAGTGAAGTTTGTTACTTAATTTGGGGATCAAACTTCTAGCTTTGTTATGGTGAAGTGAGTGAGTTGCCCAAAACCATTAATCTCACAGTTGATGCGACTGTCATTTAATATTTAAGCATTCGGTGACTATCGTCTTATGAATACTTTCCTGGATGGTTGATCAACTCAGACAGATATACAACGATTGCCTAAATTACTTGGTTTGACAGTAAAGTATACTGTAAAATACAGCGCTACCTTATGGATCCGGCTAGATGGTGCCATTAAGTACGGTAGCTTTGAAAAATGAATAAAGGAAACTTCAACCTAATCTACTTCCCATGGTTCGGCCAGACATTTAAGAGATGTTAACAGTGCACATTAATATGTGACTTACAATAAGTGACGTACCTATGTCATATATATATGCATATATATATATATATATTCTATATACTATTATTTATCCTGTACAAACCAAATGAACACCAGGTTCAATAGTGTCTACTCGTGCATAATATTGCCGTTCTTTCCATTATCCTATATGAGGCCCCCATTCTTTTGATAATCTATTCGAACCCTTTGTATTATGACTGAGCGTTGTAGTCACATAGTTTGTTTACGCATGCCTGGCTGAACGCTAGACGTCGTTAAAATGTGTGCGGTAACCAAAGAAGTATATCCATGAAGATGCTTGTTCCGGAAATGGTCTGGACTATTGAATTGCGAAATATAACGAGGCGGGGCGTTGTGTATTATATTAAAAAAGTATAATGTGCGGATGAACAATTGTGCACGAAATAAACGGACTTCAACAAGTAGTAACTCGCTGACTCTGCGGTAGGGGTCGTAAGCAAATGCAGAGTGTTGAAGGTAGACTGCTGGACGGAGAACTTGAAATAGCTCCATAAGTAAACAAAATAAATCGTTTCTTGACATCAGGACTTATTTAGGAAGTGGCCTGCATAATAATTACCCTACTGTTGAAAGATTGGTGTTTTGGTTCAAGCGACTACTTTGGTGTGAGGAATGCGCCAATGGAGTATGTGTACTCATAGACTAGCTCATCTGATATCCATTCCATTGCACTCATAGTGCTGGGTTAAACTCCTTTGCTGGCTTTTTCTTTGCAGGATGTTCACTTTAACACAACCAAAAATGTAAGTCTCTTATCAACTGAGAGCTTGTATTACTTACTCCCTCATCTCTGCCTGTTAAAACTGATGGTTTAACAGAAAATGTTCACTCACTACTTTCGTTCACACTAGGGAGACAAGTATACGGAATGTTTGAAACCCAGTGTCATGTGATTGCAAAATGACCACTTGAACTGTACACACCCCGCAAACCAGTGTTCTAAAACAGCCTACTATATAAGTTTGTGTGTGTCTCTCTGATTGTCAGTCTGAAGGTAAGCAGGACAAAGGTGTTTTGTCTGACATTAATGAGTACTGTAGCCCAGTGGGTGAATGTGAATGTCCAACAGTTCTTCTAATCGAACATCTGAGGAAACTTTGGCCGCATTGCAAATTGAATAGGTAGCCGAGTTTTATGACAAATTCTTAACGTAAACGTGAATTTTGTTATAGGCAGAGTCCTGGGAGGTCAATTTTAAGGCTGCGTTTGAGAATAATATACTACTTCATGTGGATGTTTGTACGCGATAAATAGATCATATATTAATGCTCTACAAATATGACGCCAGGGTAGAACAGTCGCTTACAATCTTTATTCGATATCGTGAAATACGCACTTGCATTTGTGAGAAGGAAGTTCACAATGACTTTGTCTGTCTAGATATTTTGCCAACAAGACGAAACAACGGTTCTTTGCAATGTTTATAATGCGGAACAAGACCTAGAGTTGTTTAGAAAAACCAATTCCACCGTTTTGAGACTGTGTGGCACAGCTGGAACGTAATTTGTACGATAACATATTGTAAAGCACAATATTTATTGCCCAACGCCCTAGTTACCATGCCACATACGCGCTCGCGATTTTGAATCACAATTCCAGTCCACAACACCCCCGGTTTCCGCTCACACGTCGTGTGCACTTCTACCCGGTTTAGATGTGTGATAGGCGCCTTCTATCCGGAGATTTTCCGATTTCGTTGAGCGATGGCTTGTCCGGTCGCTCGTGCTGTCCTCCGTCTATCCACTGTGGGCTTTGACCGTACTCCACAGCTGTGTCGAGATATTCCTGAGAATGTTGTAATAATCACGCCTTTAATTTGGTCATCCATCCTATTTCGGCTGTCACGTCTCGCCCGTTGGTCCGATCCGGTCGAGCGATTACTCATCCGGTTGCCCACGCCGTCCCCCATCCATTCACTGTGGGTTTTTGAACCCACCTTCCCCCTGTGTTGAGGTATTCCACCGAGAGTTGGAATGCTCGCACTTCCTGCCTGACAGTCCCCCACAATATCACATGAAAAGAATGTTACCAAAGGACAACCTAGCAGCTTAGATGAAATATGCCGAAGACACTTTAGGAAGCAATGAGAGAATTCAGAGGAATTGTGCAACACTTGCCACGCTGAAGAAGCCTGACGGACAGGAAATAGAGTAAGAATAGTGATTCGTTCATCGACCGTTTGGAAACGACCTTACAAAGGAAGATAGTGTTGTGATATAACTCTTTGGATTAACGGCTATTAATTAACCATCTCGGGCCTGATGCAGTGGAAGCAGAAGATCAAGTGCCATGGATACAATTACATTTCGTTTTCACTCAAAATTCTTTTTACAGATAGCATAAAGTAAAGCATCTGGGTAAACAGTTTGGAACAGTGCTGCGCCGATCACACAATGTTTTTCAGGTGTTTAGATCACGGAAGGCTCTCCTGACTGACACTTACCGGACCGCCAGTATCAGGTTAATTAGGACACTCATGGTTGGTTGTCGTCGTGCGTCCCGATTAATGGACGCATGTTCCGGTCTGTGAATGGCTGTCCTGGAGTTGTGGCTTACCAGATATCTTGTAACTCAACTGCTCTACGTCGACGCATAGTACTCCTCGGCTCTAACGATTCGTGTTCTTGTTCAGCAGATTCTGTTTTTTATACATCATTTAAATTGCTTCAAGGTTATACATAACGTTCATCATCTAAGCGGATTAAGTAGAGTGGTTCAGTTTCATTTAATAGGACCTTACCCCCAGGCGCGTTAGGTTAAATCCGATACACTTGGTTGACACCCAACACTAGACTGTGTGACCAGAAGAACAGTGAAATCGTCTACCTATATACATCTCATCTACTTTGTATGTTGCCTTGGAGGTGTCACAACATCTAAGTTTGTGTTATAACCCCGCCAACCGCAGGTAGTCGGAATATGAAGTGTGAAAGCACAGTGGTTTGCAAATGTCAAAACACTTTTGCTTTTAGGTCTTTTTAAATTGCTTAAGTGATAACGAATGCGCCGTCCATAACCTCTGTATGCCTTTTTTCTGATTCGTTCTAGTTGTTGCTTTCATAGTTATTATGTTGTAATTAGCTTGGGGACCAGACAAAGAAAGCAGGCCTTATTGTTTACTTTATCGTTCTAGTTTTAGACTACTGACGAGTAGTAGAGAGTTTGGCTAATTTCAAGTCAAACAGCACCAGGATTTAGTTGAAGATTTCACATTCAGATGGACTTCTCAGTTGGTTTGCTTCAGGAAGAAGCATCATACTCCAGCTCTTCTCTTGCTAGACCTCGCCAGTAGTATGTCTTGCCACATCAATATCTACTAATGTCCTTGTTTACTGATGGGATGACAATTTCGTCAACTAGACAGCCTTGAGCAAACTAACTTCTCTACCACATCGAATGCCTCGTTTGCCAACCCAGGCTATACTTAATAAATTCAAAAAAGGATTTCTTGCAAGAAATGGATACGAGTAGCCTGTGAATCGGTAGGTTAAAACTTGCAGTTTAACAGTCTTACAAATAGAAATTGGACTTTTGAGGCCCTCTGTGTCACATGGTTAATTTGTTTGTAGGCCTGTCTGTGAAAATAACCGTTGTTATCTCTGGGATGAGTGTAATACCATAGACCGTATCAGCTTGCAAGCATATTTTCTTGCCATTCAATAAAATCTCAGTGCCACCATTGAGTGCATGTAGGACAACGTTGGATCGACTGTCATAATCCGTCAACGTTTCTCTGGATTTCGTGAACTCCTGAATCACAGTGCTTTTCTACAACGAACTTCTATAAATCCACGTTTTCCGCTCCTTCGGTATGTGTTATTTTGAAACTGGCAATGTTTACATAAAATGTAGTCCGACAGGAGCAATATCATTCAAGAATGCTGAGTATTCAGGATGCATAAAACAAACCTTAAAAGTGATCCTGCTATCCTGTTAATAGTTGAATTTTACGTTTTTGATTAATGATTTTGTTGTAGACATTGCAGTAGAAACCGCCCAACTCTGCCAAGTTACCATTTTTTGCACTTTGAATTCAACCAGCTCTTACTGAATGGTGTCATATTGTTCTCGTTGATACAGCAGAAACTTCTAACTTTCTTTAATCAATAATAAACTTTTAGATGAGACCCAACTGTGACAAGTCAGGGCTTCGACTAGATTCGAACCAGCGACAGAAACAACTTGCACCAGGCATGGTATTTCTGTCGTTGGTTCGAATCCAGCCGAAGCCCTGAGTTGCCACGAGTAGGTCTTATCTGAAAGCATAAATCTGCCAAACTACTTATTACTAATAATAACCTAATGATACAGGTAGTGTGCCAATGATCGTCACTACTTGTTTTAGCCTGACCAAGCGTACGGAACATGAACAAAGTGGTCGGACTTGTGTGCTGTTTGGACCCGATGGGCTATGCTGACAAAGAACTCGATCTTACCAGGTTCAACCTTGTTAGATAGGCCAAAGGAGGACAGTCAGACGAAAAGCAGTTACACTCATAGGATTGTATGTCACACTACTAACCGCGCAGAAGTGCTCAGGTTGCGAAGCACGATCCTATTGCCATACGACAGAGCCATTCTTATAGTTGCAACATTGTTGTCTTCCTTATCAGAAGGAATGGAGTTAGAAAATGACACCTTCAAACAAAGAGCATTCCGATCGCCCAGCGGTTGAATGTGGCCGCCGACGTATAATCCAACACGGTCGAAAAACATCTGGTACTACCCAAAAGCCTGATGTCGCTTCAAATACATCAGACATTCATGTCTTACTCATTGCGCCCTCGGGCTAGGCAAGTCCCTTGCTGCCATGTGAGTCAGATCCTTGATTCATTGATCTCAGGTAGGGTATCTCAATGAAACCCTGTATCCTGTTGTGTCGCAAGTCAGACGTTTGAGTCAGTGACTCGGGGTGGGGTCCCTCAAGTCGCCCCCGTTCTACGGAATAAACGACCGGGAAGGATCAGAAGTTACCGTTCTGCCGACAGTGACATAATCCACACATCACGACTTTCTCCTTCTGTTTCGCCTTCCACGTTCTCTACCTTCCATGTGTTTTTAGTTGGTAACTGTTTTCTGAGGCCAAGACGACTGATAAACATCGGCGCTTTCAATGTCCGCACCCTCCGACCAGTCGGTCAACAAATTGCTCTGATAAACATGCTCTCAAACCTGAAGCTTAATGTGCACTGCGTGTCAGAGACGCGAGTCTACGATTCTAACACCGTTATCCATTTGAACTCACCTCAAGATAATTGTCGATTCAAACACTTCTCCCTGAGGGCTTTCGGTAACGCCGAATCTGAATCTCGTGATCAAGCCGTGGTGGGAATCACACTGAGTTCTAAAGCAGATCAGTGTTTGCTTGACTGGTTCCCAGTGTGCGTTATTACACACAATACGTCCTTTAAAGTCTGTCTAAGCAAATCGGAAAAGCTTTGCGTTTTCATTACGTCGGCGTACGCACCAACGGGCAGATGTTCGGAAGCTACCAAAGATGCGTTCTATGACGCCCTCTTTGAATTTCTGAAGCAAACTAAACACTCAGATATTATCATACTAGCCGGCAGTTTAAATACTCAGCTTGGTCGTCTTTTTCCGTATGAGAAACGGCTAGGAGGTATGTTTGGTGTCCGGGCGCAATGCACTGACGGTGGCGAAAGACTGCTTCGGCTGTACACATTCCACGGTCTCTAGCTTTCGGGCACCGCATTCCAACACAGCAAGAGACACTGTGTTACATGAAGACCTGCATGTGCTTCTCAGCCGTGTACACAGCTCAATAATGTAGCAATCAGTTACGGGTGACTTTACTCTGTTAAATAAAGTCGTGGGTTCTGCAGCAACCGCATGGACTCTGACCATGCTACTGTGTGAGCTTGTTCTGTTTTGTCATTTGCCTAGGTGAGATACAGTCGCACATGCATGATGCTTAACTGGCATTCGAGCGAGAAGAGTGTGAAGAACGGTTATCGAGGAGCATTTATGAACAAGTTGTCCACTTTGAGTCAGGCAAGAGATGCTAACAAACACGGATAACTGAGTCGCCGCAGCCATGAAATCATGGTGTGAAAAGGTATGTTCCGAGGGAACTGTTTACTGGCGACAGAACTAGATTTTCGTCACGTCGATAAACTTCATAAACAAGCGTTGCTCGATTTTACCTAGGTGTGAACATGATGACGACCATCGAGAACATAAACGCAAACTGACTAGAGGTTTGCACAACGACCGTGTGCACCACTTGGTCGAACAGTCAAAAGAGATGGAACGAACCTTTTTATCTAGGAATAGCAGGAGGCTTTTTTCTCTGATCCGTGGTTGTACTGGCCGCCGAGTCAGTGTAAGTAAGACCATATTTGAAAAAGGCGGTTCACTTATCATCAGTCAATCGCGCCGACTTGACAGATGGGCCGAACATTTTGAAGAACAGTTCAGTTGGCTTTAACTAGAACATGTGAACGATGGGACCCGAATGGTCAGTACTTGCATTCCAGTTTAACCCCAGTCATTTCTAGGGTTCTTGCATCCGTTATACTTCGTCGACTCACTGCAGTTCGGGAGTTAAACATTAGAGAAGAACAGGCAGGGTTTCGTCCTGGCCGGGGATGTATAGATCATATTTTTACCCTTCGTCAAATTTTGGAGCAGCGTCATGTGTACCGCCGGCTAACAATTGCCGTATTTCTCGTTTATAAAGGTGCATTCGATTCGATGGATCGATCTACACTTTTAGAGTCGCTTAAACGCAGGGGTGTACCGACCAAGTATGTGAACATACTGTCGGTGTTTTACTCCCATACTTCGGCTCAGGTTAGGGTTTAAGGTGAGCTGTCCGACAGTTTCAGCACCAGAAGCGGCGTTCATCAAGGCTGTCCCCTTTCACCATTTTTGTTCAATTTCGTCATGGACGAAATAATGGATGACTGTTTGCGTCACTCAAATGATGTCGGAGTGGATCTCCTATCTGATGGAAGGCTGACTGATCTTGATTATGCTGACGATAAGGTGTTGCTGTTTGACAACTTTCAAGCACCGTAAGCAATGCTGAATGCAATTTCGCGTTCTGCTGAGTACTTCGGAATGCGCTTTGCAGCTTCGAAATGTAAAGTGCTTCTGCAAGATTGCTGTGATCACGTAGGTTTAATGTTAAATGATGAAGTCATGGAAGTTGATGACCGGTTTGTATACCTGGGAAGCTGCATCAGCGGCGGCGGTGCAGGTGTAGAGAATGAAATTGATGTGCGTATTTCTAAGGCTAGGGCGGTGTTTACTAATCTGATGCACATATGGCGATAGAGAAGTATCTGTCTGA
>JTDE01000019.1:180040-203469 GCA_014338405.1 Paragonimus skrjabini miyazakii
ATAATTGCGTAAACGAGACTTATAATCGACATACGATATGCACAGTGACAAACAGGAAATCATCAAATGAGAAACAAGAAGAATGAATCAAATCTGAGTAAACTACGGAACAAAACAACGGTTTTATGCAACCCGTTACTTCCTTTTTACGTTAGTTGCTAATGATTTCACAAATAGATGATATGAACGTTTGTGCGTGCAATCCAGTGTCTCAGTCAGTAGTATATCACTACTTACTTGAAGTGAAATCGTTCTGCCAACAGTTTCACAACGTCCACAATCATTCCGGATGGATTGGAAAGTTTACCGTCCGAGGTCACCACAGCCTCGTTTACGAAGGGTGATTCCTATGAGATGAACAGATTCCAAGAACACAATGAAGTTAATCACACCTGGTACCCATAGTGTCCTTTACATACATAGATGGTAAACCTAGTAACCAACTTAGAAGGAACTATTTTTTATGGTGAAATACAAAAGAATCAGTAAAATACATTTTAATGAATCGCATTTTCGACGGTTAGTTTAGTATACATTATGCTGTGGTCTTCGAGAACAGAAATTCTGAAGAAAATGCTATCCTTTCTACAGAGACCACCTTGCACTAGTACTCTGAGTTCTATCATTGGTCTGTCACCTTCTGAGAGTCCGGTTCCCAGCAAAAATTATCTCAGACTTATCGGTCTCTCTAAAGATAGTTTACTAACTCTCACCAAAGCGAGTTAAACAGATGTAAGATCTTTAGTTCTATACTATAGTTTTCAACACAGGAAGTAAAACATTTTATGACGGGTATCAATAAGTGAACAAAACAAACCAAAATTGTGCAAGTACTTCGAACTGAATCAAGAGGAGACGTATGTTCAATAAGTGTTTGCAGGCAAAATAATGCCAGTTGGTAGTGACATTTTGGTTAGTCCGTTCACACGATAAAGAGTTGTCCTCACGACGGTGGTGACTTGCGGTAAATGCTGGGCGATGCACACACTGGACCGTAGTTGACGTTATAATATGCTAAGATATGCATAGTTGAGTTCACCTATGCAAACTTGCATGGTTAATCGCTAATCGTTCTATAGTGGGCCGTGATAGCCTGGACAGCACATGATATCGACCAAGAAGACCGTTTACCCCCAGACAAGAATGCCAGTCGAATGAAATACTTACGTAACTGTTTATCAATCAAGCTTTCCAGGACGCTTAACGTAACGGTTAATAATGCAGCCTCTCCGTAATTAACCGGCTCATTGCGATCATCACTTTTAGAAACGGATGGTAGTGTGTAAACCTCATAGGTTTCGGGAAGCTTACCTTCTCGGAAAGGTCGACTGAAGAGTTCAGAATGTGGCCTTGGGAACATTTTAGCATACATCTTAAGCACTAGAGGACAGATGAAATCAAGACAGGGATATTTATTTTAATAAAACCTTGATAGCTTTCGAAACATGCTGTGATATGTGAAGGCAATTTTTCACAAGATATCTTTAATGCTGGCATTTCATGTATGTACTGGCTCTTTGGGATTAGCAGTGAACATATTCAGGTACCAGTTGCCAAAACGTCAGCGGTCTGTGCTAGAGACGATCAGCCTATATGTGTGATCTGACCTAGTACTGATATTTGTCTTCCCGCTTATCTGTTAGTTGTCCAACCATGGATTATACATTACACATTGTATGATTGTTCAGTTCTCCCCAAATTGATGGGTATTCCTGGTTGATCTCTTTAGTGTCAGCAAATAGCTTGTGCGGCATTAAAGTGGGTTTTCGTGTTCAAGTAGTGTAAGCTTTCTGCTGGCACCTTGTCAGTCTAGGCCTTTAGAAATATCGTCGACAACAAACTTCCAGCAGCCATCGAGAATAACTAAGATGGGGCCTCGGACTAACACATATCGCTTCTTTTCGAAAGGGGCCGACTGGAAAGTCTATGGGGATGCGACAGCTGCGATCAATTGTGAGTGATGTTCAACTTGACATACCGCGAAGTAATTTAGTTGGGGATATCCAGTTTGCTGTGTAAAGGTTCTTTATGAGGTTTAACTATCTGAGAATACCTCTATCTTATTAGTTAAACTATGAGTCCGTGGTCAGTACAACCAAAGGGTGCATTAATTCGCTGAATAGTAGGCAAATATACGATGGCTAGAATATAATCTAGCCTTGGATGTTCCTGACAGACTGTCTATGGTGTAAGCCTTCTGACATCGTTTGTCAAGTGAGAATTCCGAGGTGTAGTATAAAAGATAAAAGTAGATGACGTATGTTCAGCAGGCCCCTCGCTCGTGTTGAAGTCAATCTCAAGGTATGTAAAATGATCCTTGATTGAAATCTGTAGGAATCCTTCAATGGTCATTCTGTGCATGGCGTTATTAATTGAGTGGTCGTCGACAAGCTCGGCAGGTCACACTGATTAAACAACCGGACGATCAATTAAAATTCACAATGCGCCATACTGTGCCAGGTAAACTCAGAAGAACCGGGTCATGTATGGCCACTGTCTTGAGCCGGCTGTTAATATAAAGTAACAAACTGCCGCTTTTCACACATCGGCCGCCATGACAGTATACACCTACGTACACCAGGCTTTCGTTGCGCAGACAAAAAACGTTCCAGCGATATTCCTCCTATTCGAAACTCCTCCATTTCGTTGAGAAGGGATGCGGTAGTGGTATAAAATTAACTGACCGAGGTAGTAATAAAGTGGCATTCTCTTGAGTCCATCTCTAGTCGATCGGATCTGTTTACATTTTCCTTCTTGGAGCTAGGTCTATCTTTGCTACGTCAGTGCTCCTGTTTCCGTCTTTAGTTAGGACGATACGTGCATCTGGTTTTTGTTGATGGAATTAAAGTGACTTATGAGACACCATTAAACACTCAGGATGTCTTTAGATGGACATTATCTTTGGAGTACTTGCGAAGATTCGACCCTGTTTTTCGAGATCGATCTGTATGGAAGCTGATACCGACCGCAAGTCTAAGGTGGATGGTAGACCAAGCCAATAAGGTATAGTCAAATAGGGTTTGAGCCAACAATAACACTGGTAAAGGTCTAGTTGTTGAACTGAATGCTGACTGAGCAAGCCTAGGTGGCTCATTAACACCTGTCAGCTAAAGTCCAGAAAACAAAAAGTTACCGGCTGTAAATGTTCAACGGTTTAAATCTTAAGGTGCACTAGTACAGTTAGCGGCAGAGAGGTAACAGTGTGATTGGTAATACAACTGTTTTCAACCTAGATCCATAGATTATTGAACATTCAACAAAGCGCTGTCATAGTTGCGGAAGTCTGAACGCGTTTTAAGTAAGTTTACAGATATGTCCCCCATAGTCTGTTACACCATTTTTATTGGCGCTATTTCACTTTGGTCACTAAATAAGGCACGGAAACATAGAAAGCCGCCATATTTCAGGTAGATGTTTCGAAGGTAGCGTCGTAAATTTGATGGAATTGATGACAAGACAACTATCTGATGTGTTCATGCGCCTCTCATGCCGACCGCTTTCACGATCCGCTCTCAGGAAGGCTGAATACAGTGAACAATTGTGTTGATCACGTTGGGTCTGGTCCTTGTCGTAGTCAATACGAAGGCCTATTCATTAATGAATTTAACGAAAAGATACATAGTCACCCAATTATATATTTGTGGTTTTCGATTGATCACCCAAACGTTCAATAACCCTGTTAGTGCATCGTTTTTTATTTAAGTGTCATGGCTAACGAATCCACACGAACCAATTTTGACATCTTGTGAACTGTTCTTTAAATTCATTGGTTTGGAAATACAAGTGTTTGAATATCAGTAGCAATGCACTTACAGACCCTAAGCACTTTGAACGTTGGGAAAAGTTCATTGGTGTAAATAGATACGGAATAAACAGCGCCGACTTCGGATTAATTCACGACTCACAAGCAGCGTTGGTGAATTGTACGAACAGCCGTGTTGAAGTTAACACATTTGTATACAACGTCTTTCTATCATCCATAGAGACTTTGAGAAAGTAGCGAATCACGTCAGCTGGCGCATTAATCGAGTGATGAATGGATCAAAAGTCGCTGTAGTTAAACGTGGAACATCTTAACATAGTCTGAAAATCGACAAGTGAAGACAGCTAACAGACTGCGTTCGGATGAAGCGATCCGTACATTCATAAGGGACCGGTAGTAAGCAATTCGACACACATATTAGCTACGTTGACATTCAATTATGGAAAGTTCAGGTTTCAACTTAATTCTAACCAACCTCAAACGTTGCATGCCCCAAACTTCATGTGCTGAATCATGTAAGCTACAGCCCAATGTAGATAATTTGGAAGACCCGAATTAGGACCACCTCACCATGAATTGCGTGTTTACTTACCGAACCTTGCAGATAGAATGTACCCCCATGACTGTAGAAAATAACAAATACATTAGACAAACTATAGTACCTTAAAGCATGTCGTTTTCATGTAGATTTGCACGATCCACTACAGGTTCATTAACACATTTAGGAAAGGTTCCCCTAACTACAGACATTCCTTGAAAATGGAGAGAATTCATTTCAAGAACATGTGGAGAACGTCTGGAGGAGCTTAAAGAACGCCAGTAAGTAACCAAACAAAGATTGATGGTTCGAAACAGCTGGAATAAAAGGCTCAAATCATAGGTACTTTCGGGAGCTTTACCTGTTCCTAATATGAGACCGGATAGCCGTCATTTGTCCTTAACGGATCGAACTGTTTTACTCACAGGAATTGCAGTTAATTTTGTCTGACAAATGCATTTAATTCACCCGTTATGTGCAACTTACTCCTCACTTACTACTGATCACAGTTGCCACATTTCCATGTGCATTTGCGTCAGCTTTTACAAAAGGAAGTACTATCTCCAAGTTTCGCTCTTGCTAGGACTTACCGATAGTGTATATCCACGTGAAATCTTGGTATTGGAGTCATCGACTGGATATAACAACTATTGTGTTTCCTCCGAAGTTTATCCGACAGTTTGGGCGTTACCCAAAAGCTACTATTCTGGAACGCTTGCATACGATAATTTAGTCGAGCCTGTTATGAACTTACTGACTCATTGTTCAATTTTGTTATATCATGGAAACATGGTCGGGGATTAAATAACGGTCGTAGCAAGGATATACACGCTTGACGACCCCTAACAATAACGAGACTCGAGTATAACATTCTTTTCCACAAGGTGTTGACTAAAAATTACACGGGACTACAACATCTGTGAGCAATTGTGAGTGATGTTCAGATTAGATAAAGCAAAAATTCTTTACTAGTCACTATAAATTCTAAACCAAAACTGAGTTAGCCACAAGTTTGCGAAAAATGTTTATGTACTTACAATCACAACTCCCACACGAAGAGGTTGATCAAAAAGCCCCCGAAATCGATTGGGAAACAGGCCAGAATAACCTGTCTCGGCAAGAATCACTTCACCAAATCTGGTTAGATTTAACCCAAATCGGTCGTAGGTTGCGGTCATCCGGAACTCTGTCACAGACTTCGCCTCGGAATGCGTTGTGTGAGTCGCGTAAAATAAAAGACGGTCATTCAATTCTGACAGCTTAAGGAACTTTGAAGATAAATGCGGAGTAAGTAACAAGAGAAATTAAGAGAGCGACGTAATTGAAACGACAGACGATTTAACTTAAAGTTCACAATTCTGCAACTGAAAGTAACTGTCTTTCAAGATGTGCGCATGGGTAAATGGACAAATGCTTTTCGCTAAAAAAATATGTGGCTGCATAGCTAAAACAGTAATGTCCGAGACTTGATGACAAAGTGTTTGGAATAAATTTTCATAAGTTGTTCTGTGACATGCAAGTTAGCCACAATATAAGTGGTGGGATTTGTCACCCGTCACTTACAAGAAAAGCGCTTTAAACGCAATGAGTTGAAATGCGCGTCCATTGTGGATCTCACTGATAACTATGAATCCTTGAACCTTTAGACAATGCAGACATTACTCTTTGGGTTTGTGCTTTGAAGTGGATGCAGTTGTTCAGTGGAAGTATTAGTTGGGGATATGAATGAAAAGATAGGGGCTTGCGGGTCGATCTTTGATGTTTTAAGATTTTCAAAAGAAACCAAATAGATTGCTGTTTTGGCCACAACCCTGGTGATCTAATATCTGTCTGCTGCACTGACTACCAGTTCCCAACGAGGTAATAACAGTGTCCAACAAGAACGCTGCAAGGATTCGTATCTTCTATACGAAACCGCTGTGAATTTTGAATTTTACACGACAGCCAGCCATTTACGTGCATTGTTTGTGGTGGTCTATGTGCTGTCCGTGCACAGCACACAGGCATCCCAGAAAATGATAGAAACATTTTACCAGCCCCGCCTCTAAAGTCGGACAAGCTGTCAGTCATAATAATACTAACGTTGATTCTAAACGGAATTGTTGAGAAAGAATTTTGGAGCAGTAATCGAACCTCTGATTACCAGGTGGGACAGTAAAATACAGTCATATGCTGATTTGACTTGGCTTGTAGATAAGAAGGCCGATGCTGGCAACATGAAGATGTTTTATCGCGTTTCTGGACCATGTAGTAACTATCCTGAACCAACTGCTCGAATTATCACGACACAGTCTGCGGCTGTTAAGCACGGGATGTATGTTCTTAACGCCGGTTTATCTGACCGCCGAATATGAAATTCAATTAATGTCCATAATCTATAATTTTTCGTTTGGAAAGCAGGTCACCTTGTTGACTAGTGTTAATCGTTTACCGCTCGAGATGGCGTAAATAGTTATGAAGTTGTTAGGGGACTTTAGCTTTGTTGTGATTTGCTTGAAAACTAACCCTTGTTCAGAGGACTGCAGAACGAATCATTAGTACTGTGGCGTACCGAAGCACCACTTTGTCTTGAATCAGTAGTCTGGGACCATCGAGGACCAGCATGCCACACCTGACCCTTGGAAATGGATGCTATTAGAACCAATATAACCTTGGGTTCATGTCAACTGGCAGGGAGTGTCGGCACGTTACTTGACAGTATGACAGTCAGTGCACTGCACCAAAACACTTCTGACAACACAGTAGATCTAGGACTGAAGCCGCTGACACAAGCAATTACCAAGCAAATAAATCAAACTTGGCCTGACTGTTTTTCATCACTTGGTTCACAGAATCCAATGCTGCATAGGCTTGCATAAGGACACCGCATTACTTCTTAAGTAAATGGCAAATGTACTGTTTATCTCCCTCGAACGTCGGAGCTCATTATCTTGATTCCTTGTTGCTCAGTCAAGTTTGTGGAACGAAAGTTGGCTTACGCTTATGAAGAAGCTAGACGCCATTGGACGACCTATAACAATGACGGAACAGGTTTCCATGGAAGTGAGCATGAGACTTAGAAAGACTTTACTAAATTTAACGCCAAATCGTCTACTGGAGCATAGTTGCAATGCGGAAGTATGAATGGAAGAAAGGACTTATATGCTCGGTAATCACGTCTATTGAGTAAAGCGAGTGTAAACTAGTTTCCTGGATCGTGAATGAATTTCTAGCCATTTTATGGGTTATTATTTTATCGTTGACCTGTATTCGTGTATTCTTCACCCTTCTCCCTTACAATTTCATCGTGTGGCAGATAAGGGAAGTGTTAAGGCCAGGCGGAATCAAGCAAAAACAATTTCTGACTACTGCAAGTCTTTCGAGGAAAATAATGACAAGACGACGGCTCAGAAATCCTACTACATAATTACCACATTCCACAATACATCCAGGGTCATTCACTTGTTCAGCATACATCCTACTCTCCACTATGTCTTACTTTTTTGATAAACCCTGGTTTTTGATGAGTAGTAGGGGATTTTGGTTTTCATATAGATTGAACATCATCCACAATTGATCGCAGTTGTCGCATTCTCATACACTTTCCAGTCGGTCACTTTTGAGAAGCACTAGACTCGACTTTCGTTATTGTTAGAGGTCGTCAGCAAAAGTGATTGAGCGTTCACATGTGATGATTCGGTTGTGCCTAATGTGAGGCCAGTAGCGCAATGGTCAATACGGTTGCCTCTTGAAAGCGTGACCGGAGTTCTAGTCCCGGTTGTGGCAAGGATGTATACTATTGGCGAGCTCTAATGAGAGCGAAACTCGAGTCTAGTGCTCCTTTTCGAAAAGAGCCGACTTTAAAATCTACAGGAATGTGACAGCTACGATCAATTATGAGTGATGTTTAATCCATACGAACTTCTGTTCGTTTGGCTGTAGGCCGGTCCGTTAATTTGTTTACACTACTGCTTTATAAGCTGTTAATTGCCAACGGTTAACGTCAGTGCGCATACTCCATTCGGTTGTAATTTGTAACTGTTTGATACATATTAATCTATTGTGTATGGAACCGGTTTGCTCTGAGTGAACCATCGGTATTCTTAGTTGCTCCACTTGATTCGAACGTTTTACAACTTCACTGATATACTGCGTATAATCAGGGGTTATTACATTATTTTTTATAGACAATAGTAAACATATTTGTTTGCGGTACGGGATATTGCAGTTCTGCCCTCTTCACGCATTTAAGAAGGTATTTTGAAATGCTTCAAAACGAGCCTAAATAGATAACGATCTGTCCGCGCATGTTTTGCTGGACCACCTTGCGCAAAAAAATTTGGATTGTCTCCAAAAGTATTTTTGTACTAATCACAATCAATCGTATTAATAAATACAAAAATACTGGTCACAGAACGACGGAACATCTTACGCTTCAATTTGATTGTAAAGAACGAATGGGATTCGTGTGGGGAAAAACACTTCGCCAGTCATACATATCCTTCACAATTCCCAAAAGTGTCCAACAAGAACGCTGCAAGGATTCGCATCTTCTATACGAAAGTGCTGTGGATTTTGAATTTTACACGACGTGGGTAAGTGGCGGATTTTGGAACAGCTCCGTTTGCAGGCAACGATAAACAAAACAAGAAAGTGCAGTCAAGGATGCACGTACCGTGTAGTGGATCTAAAGAGTATGTGAACTCAGGTGTGAATATGAGGTCAAAATATAATGAAAAGGAAAACAAATTACTCACAATAGTCCGTTGAGAAACGTTGGTTTAGCGTTCCACTACATTAAATGAAGATTTCCACTAATGCTATCTGACGTGTCTCTCAAGTAATCTCGATGCCACGGCCAAGATGATTCCAACGACAGATAAATAAATTTGCCGAACTAAATGGTTAATTCCGCTGAATGTTAACTCCCCAAAATTCCGTGCACCACCGACCCGAACGCAGAGAGAACGCAAGGCTCGCGAACCGAAAAGTGAGTGAGTTGTATTTACTGATTATCGATTAGTTCGATTAAGTTGGTTTAAACGTTGGTTGTATACGTGAAGTTGAGGAAAGTGAAGAGTGTGAATAACAATCAGAATTTTGAAATAGAAAATAGTGTGCAAAACGTTACAACCGTAACGCTGTACTTTGGATAGCGATGCACATTATGGTTAATCAAATAATGAGCACCCTGGCAATTAAAATCACATTGTTACACACACAAACGAATCTACCTTCTGTGCCGGCAAATGGCAACAATGTGTGAAGTGTTGCTAAATGAAACGCCTTGTGCTGTATCGAAGAAACGGAAAAATGACGTTCGTTATCGGATCGTCTTATTGCAGTTTATGTAAACTATACAATTGCGCCACCTGATATACAACAAGGTATGCTCACCATAACATTTCAGCCTGATCATTCACCAAGAATACACACTTAATTAAGAGTGAATTATTCATCTACTGAAATTTTTTCAAGGCTACTGCACATTATTCAAAGTGGGTGAGTCGGGGTTCAGCAAAACTCACATGTTGTGTATCTTGCCGTATTTTCTCTCCAGCAATGAAAATCTTTGGACTGGTTGTCGTGCATATCAGTGGTTGTGTGATGAATCGTTCAGGATAAATTTGTAATGCATCTATATATGCTTGTGAAATCTGGAATATTACGCTGACAGCAATAAAGATGCGTTCCTGTAAATCAGAACGATTGAACTGTTTTGGTTACAACCACAGATACAGGTTACTCCGTGAACTTTATTAAATATGACAATCTTATATTCATTTGTGCGATTGAATAGAAGAAAGAAGACTACCGACCGCAAAATATTGTTTATCGGTTTGAAAAATGGTACAGTAATGAAAGATTGTTGGTGCGAACTCAAGATCTACTGAATAAAAGACCACGGCGGATTGTGAGATAATTACGTCCAATCACAGTCTAATCACAGTTCCGGCCCCACTATTCCCATGACCAACCGTCTCATCTTTCACACTACCAAATCCCACCAAATTCTACACTTTCAGTTTTCGTTCATTCCAAACGTCATCAGATCCAAGCACATGTTACCCCCAGATCGACTATCCATCACCCGTTAGTTATGTCCAAACCCGAATCTCGTAATCTCAAATATCACCACTTTGAAGACGATTGAAATGTTCAGCTTCGCCATTTCAACAACAACACCACAGCATCTTACTAGGGGGATCTATTATGACTCATTACCTGCCACAACTCATCCAGCACACCTCCAGAAACCTAGTTTTAGCAAATCTCCTGTAGCTCATGTTATTCGCAATCGCCCATTTTTAGTACCTCAAGGATAATTCTCGTTGAACTAATTACAAATCTGTAATTACTACGGAAGACTGAGTTGTATTACGTGGCTGTCCTGACGAATTTGATACATTCTCATTAGAGCTCTTTAACTAGGATTAACAGCGTCTTAATCTACATTCCACCAGCAACTCTTATACTCATCATAGGAATGTATTGACCATTATGTAGGCGACATTATATTAAGCCTAACCTAACCATTATAAATAAATTTTCAGTTGCAACCAGAATTAACTTCCGGGTTGTCCGACAAAAATGATCATAGGGAACAGTAACTATGCCGTCGACTCCAGCCAGCAACATCTGTTGTAATTTATACTGAAACATCTGACCTCATGGATCGACTGAATGATGAGTTCATTCTATCTGAACAGCAGTGACACACAAGAAGCTACCAACATAGAATCCAATTAATATAACCAGGAATTAAATCTCATATATCACATAACGGATAAAATACTTACCGGGTATTCAGTGGCATTCATCGAAACTAGATCAACGTCGATATCCTTGTGTGAATCTACAGCGATTCGGGGAAGTTTCAATGGATAGCTTAATGGAATCTGCCGAATAACAGCCATATTTGTCTTCCGGTGGTCTATCGTGTTGAGCAATTGAATAAGTCGGTCTACTTCAACGTCCGACTGATCAACGATGATCCAATAGAGACGACAACCTTTCTGGTCAGAATTTATAACCTGAAATGCACGTTGTTATTGAGTGAACACAGTTAGGTAGCAGAGCGTTTCCTAATAAATTGGAAACGTTGTAAGTTGGCTTACTCAGTTTGAAATGATCAATAATGTCGAGCAAAGTACCTATTTTTTTATGTCAACACTAGTTTTACAACAATAAGATAAATATAAAAGTTTTATTGGTATGTGGGAAAATCAACAAATTGATGCTATTTGACTACCAGCAATCACGCAACGAAAGTTTCAAATCCTAGACGTAGTTAAAAATAGGTTGTGTCCACATAGATTTAGTGTTCATTTAGGTCACGGTTGCGGCGATAATGTATGTTCGGATTATATTCTCAAATACACGGACGCATTCAACATTAGACCGTATCGATGAAGCTGTGGCTTCTGGTGCGGCTACTTTGATAGCGGTCTACGGAGTGATAGATTAAGTAGTTAGTATAAATGTTTAGACCAGGTAAATACATAACCAAATGATCAAGTAAGTAAGTATGTAAAAGCGAATATTCACGAAAAAATAAGCGGTTTCAAGACTACGAATTCGCCAGTTATGATGCCCATCACTACCTTCGGGGGCGTTTCCAAACAGCGACGTATGGATGACCGTGCATTTCCCAACTCAGCAAACGGTAATTATGTTCAGTAGGTCAACCAAAGTCTTAGAAACCTGTAACACGACGTCGCCAGGTTGTCGAATGATTTTAAAGCCATCAGTAACTATACTAAAAAAACTTGCGATGGGTTAGGCGTTACGTCAGTACTCGGCGAGCGTGACTCGGTCTTTGTGGCCTACACATTTTCATCACTTTGGCTATCGGCTATGAGATTGTCGATGGACTGTCACACTGTCCATAGAGTTAGCTCATTAACTGTCAAATACAACAGTGAGTTTTTGAATGACCTTATAAATATCCTTCAACCAGAAACATTACTTTTATCCATTTTAAGAGATAGAACACACACATGGCGATGTATACAATCCTTTCATTCGGCAAATAGACTTTTGCCTCTCCACAAACGGCTAGTATCAGAAAAAGCAATCCGCATTTTCTCTGTCACCAACGGCATATCGTCAGCAGTACACCAAAAGCAGATGGGATGTCACGACCCAGGTAGCTGATACGATCCAGCTTCAAATGGTTTGAGTTTCACAGCAAGAATAATATCAAGGCCAAGCAAATATTGTAAAAACACTATCATTTGGGGGTGTAAAGTGTATGTCTAGCAAAGTAGCCATAACATGAGAAAGGTTCATTAAAGTCTGCATGTTCTCAGGCAACGAACTAAGTTAAGCAGTACCATATATGTACGCAACATCAGTCGGTTTACTGCACGGCAGAATCTCCACACCCAGATCCTGGGGACCTTCGGATATCTCGTTCAAAATATCATTTGACAGATAATTGAAGATGAGGAGAAGCCATTTATGTCGGACGCCAACTCAAGTGGAGGACACTCGAGCCAGTGCACACAAGTGCGCACTCTGTACTCCGGACTGGTAAGAAACAATGTTTACCCAAGGCTGTTCAGGCGGTGTGAAGCACGCTTGATCAATAGTGCTATCTTCACTCATGTGGTTGAAAGTGAGCACCAGATAAACAACAATCAAGCTTTCCAATTGATCTATCTCAAGTTAAGTAACCGATCAAGGGTAATCCGAATAAGAACAATCTATACTGCCAAGGCCGGCGAAATCAGGCTGTTTGACCCAGTATTTTATCACTAAAAGGGGCTGGCCCAAGCATTTCATTCAAAATCACCACAAATCTACCGGCACAATGGTCAACATGGGTAATCTAACCAATGAACCAGCGTGATGTAATGAATTGATCAGGTCATTGCCACCTGATGGACTGGTGACCTGGTTTCGCTGTAGCAAATCCGATCGACATCTCGATCTACTGCTAATGTAAGTGCACCGGCCAGAGGACGGATTATCGGGAATATATGATCATCCACATGTCTTTATTCTCAACATCAAATTGGACATATTTATGTGACTGAAGCAGTAAACCGACTTGTGTCACTAGGGGTCCAATGTAATAGAGGCATCCCAGAGAGCAAGTTGGGCCACCGACCAGAGAGTTGATGGAAGACTGATGTTTCATTGTCTGTCACAAAGTACGGTCGACACAGCTGTATTCAGTTCGGACATTTGTCTGTCCTTCTTGTAATTGGTGCTGTCAGTTTCAACAGCATCGTAAGTGCGACGGAAACAAGAATAAGACTCGGTGACCGTTACATGAGAACATAATTTCTTTAAAAGCGAAGGCGATTGTTGACCAGCATCATTCTGGAAGCACATTCTTAGTCTGCCCTGGTAATAAAAGAATATGGTTAGATCATATGCGAATCTCCTCTCACAGTTTTTGTAAATATCTCGGGAAAGTAAATCTGAATCTGGTGCTTAATTGCAGCACAATAATTTGATATTCTGAGTGACTTCAAGTTGAGATGGAACATCGACGGGGTTATCGCAAACAAACATACTTTCCCCATGCTCGCCAAATAAATGAGATGGTTCAGACTAATTAGTCTGGTACTCAAAGTGTTCAAATCACCAGTTGGTTCATTGCGATAAGTCGTAAATTACTGACTCACGTTTTTCACATTTCGTTTCACTACACCTAATTGATAGCCACTGTGTCCAGGAACCGGGGAAAACATCAGTTTTTTTAACCGACTTGACGATATGGGCAGGGATACAGTAACTAGTGGGGTAGTTAACAGTGGATTTAGCCGCACTGAGAACAGCATCACGAAAGAACGATCAAAGCTGCCTCAGCTATGGTTAAAAAAAGACACTGGAAGAAGGAATGCCCGGCGGTAAATGCTCCATGCTTGTTCTTTTCATTGTGTGGGTCAACTAGTAATGGGGACAATTAAGAGGGAACCACACAAGAAAGGATTGGAATTGACAGGGAGACAGAACAGTACTTGGTCGACATGGTTATTTAGTTGATAACTCGTGAAGGGAAGCAAAACGAAGAACCGTTATCTGTCATAATCAAGAGAGCTGTCAGTCACAGCCTTCTAATTAATGATGTGAAAGAATGTGGGATGCGTATGGGCAACCATGGCGTGGAGCACCGTCTCATCGTTTCTCAAGAACCTCAGTACACAATCCTTGAGGCCGATTTCTTCGCTGTAACATATGTGAATGACATGAAGCTTAAGAAGCTGTCAACCAGATATGGTTCCCTGGCATTCACCGGACAGCAGCAGGATACAATCAAACACGTGCATCCAAAATCTTCACTTGCACAGCCCTTTTGATTTGGGTCATGATTAGTAAATACGCTGAGTTAACTACAATGGCCCGAACGGCCTCTTCAACTGGATCGCACATGAACCACCAACAAGTGGAACAGTCTGGTCTCATGGAACCCGCTGGATATCGGTTTATTTTGAGTAGGAAGTGAAAAGGCAAGTACAGAACATGTTGCATGAGGGTGTCATCGAAGAGGCCAACAGTCCTTACAACACGCCTGTTCTAGTAGTAAAGTTCACCGGGAAATACTGCTTCTGTCTGGAGTTTAGTCGACTGAATGAGGTAGCCTGAAGCACAGTTGTGCCAATACCGTCGGTTGCTGATGTTTTCGATAAGTTACAACAGGCAAAGTTTTAACGGTAGACGGTAGTCAAACCTGTGGATCGTGAGAAAACCGCACTCACAGTGGGTAATAAACATTATTAATTCAAGCACTTTTTTAATTTTTCGATGCACTGTTCACGTTTCGACGTCTGATGATTCATTTGGTAAAATGACTGGATGATATGGTTGTTTGTGGATATGATATTGTGATATGCAGTAACACAGAATCGGAACATACCGTTCACCTAGAAGCTGTTTTAAATCGACTTGAGAACATTGAACTCCGGATAATTGCAGACAAATGACGACTCGGACAGTCATTGAGGCACAAGATGGATCAAGGTGAAATCAGACCTCTACCAGAGAAAACACTGACAAGTAGAAAAATGTTGACTTCAAATTTTAGGCGCACACAGATAATTTCTGTCGTGTAGGGTACTACAGGCGGTTCATAGAAAATTCTCATTCCATCACGTTACCGGCTTACGAACACCATCGGAAAGACAAGAAATTCGAATGGACCGACGACGTCCAAAGGCGTTCACACGAGTGCCACAAGAAATCAACGAGCAACAACTGATGCTGAAACTTCGGAATACGAAAGAAACGTTCATTTTAGCAGCAAACGTCAGTGACCATGACATTGGGGCAGTACTCAAGCAGAAGGGGAGAGTAATCGAATATGCCAGTAGAACACTGACCCCGGCGGACAAGGAGTATTTAGCCACTGGGAAGAAAAGCCTGGCAATCGTCTGAGCGTTGAACAAGTGGAGGCCATACTAGCTGGGTCAACAATTCTACGTAGAGACAAACCACAAACCTCCAGAATAAATAAGAACTGCCAGCTACCCCAGAGAACAATCAGACCGATGGGCATCGTGTCTTCAGAAATATGAGTTTACGATCAGTCGTGTGCCTGATTCTACCAATTGAGTCGCTGCTTTTCTTTCTCAACCGCAGATAGACGACGAACTCCCCAAAAACGGAGTTGGAGCCAACAGCCTAGTAATGGAACAGGTTCTACAAACACTAGTGCGTTTTCAGCGTCAGAACAAGGTCTTCCGGAAGTTGATTGACGCTCTGGCAGGGGGCGTGATGATCTCCACAAATAATAAGCATGAAGAACTGAAAATAATCGCTTCCCAATGGGGAAGAGTTGCCTTAAACAGTGCGGACGTATTAATGTCGCAGCGTCGCGTTGGATGCTCTTATGAGGTAGTCAGCCCGGGACAACCTAGGAGGAAACTGGTAGCAAACTGTAATGAAATGGCACAGAACATATGCACCAGGATGTACCATCTGCTGCAACAAACAGCATATTGGCCGAAGGTGAAACAGGATGTGGCGGCCTACGTCCTTGCCTGTCAACCGTATCAGTTACTGGAAGGCGACAATGGGGAATCCCAGCAGCCATTACAGCCAATACCAGTCTCTGAAATTGATGATCTCTGGTCGGTAAATTCTATGGACCCATTTCAACTGAGCGCTCCCGGTAACCAGTGCGTTCTGGTCATGACAGAATCTGATACTTATTGGATCAAAGCGACTGGCGTTTCGGATCAAAAGACCTCTACGGTGGGGACATGGTGACGAACCACAACATAGTGAACCACGGCGCACCAAACGCCGTCTTGACGGATCAGGGACGGCGCTTTGGAAGAATGGAATTGTGAACAGGCCTGCAACAACTGATAATCAAGTTCATTCGAACAACATCATGTCACTCACTGACAAATGGGCTCACTGAACGTAACAAACGAACGATCAAGGGGGCTACTGGGTGTCGGCGCCATGACTGGTGTGATTGGTCAACCGTGGGTCTGCGCGGGCGAGCACGAAAATAATCTCCATTTCATTTGGGGTATGTTAGAACCCTTCTAATTCCAGTGCATCAAAGCACTGGTATGTGACCACAATGCGGTTTTTCCACCGGAGAATTAATCGCCAAAATTGAAATAGCCAGACAAGATCTTGAATTGTCACAAGCATGCAACAAAAGAGCAACCAGTAGTCCAACGATTAGACAAAGCTAGAATGTTCAGTACAAGTGAAAATGTGAAGTGTCAAGATAATCGGAACGCAGCTGTCAGCTACCTGGACTAGGGAAAACCTCTACCCAAACGGAAATTTCCATACTTGGCAGTTTTCAGATGAGCCCGGTATACAAGTTCGACAGGATCAACCAGACAAAACGAGTACATGGCAACAAGTTGGTGAGGTGACGCGATATGCCGAAGCAGTCAACCAGGAAAACAATGAACTCGGAGGCAACACTGCGTCGGTCAGAGAAAATATCTCAACATGTGCGAAGTAGTCAAGAAACCTCAGAATGAGGGGTGTTGTATAACACATATCTTCGTTCGCGAGTAGAATAGTGCGTATATTCAAGAACTAGAAGGCAGGTCTCAACGTCAATAAATCAAGGGACCAGAAGCAATTATGAGAAGCGTATGTATGCGCTACATGGGATGTGACATCAAGCTGAATGACGATGGACTACTGTCAACGGATTTGGATACACATCAGTCTCATCAAACAGTGTTTGCGTTCGTTGTTCTACATTTTTACACATATCTACAGGATTTCATGCAATAAACAAATTCCAGATCAGATGCTGTTAAATGAACAGAACTGTGAATACCGGTCATCAGTATCAGCTCACTGAAACGGAACCACAAGTGCACAATCGAGCACCATTTCTTTTGAATTAAGTCAACCGAGTTGCGCCAGTTTAGTCTGGGTGCTTAGTTTTTCTCAAAATGTCTGAGATGGCGCCGTACGATGTTTTTCCGAATGTATTCAAACCACCTCATGTTGGACTATTTGTAGATTTTTCGAATGACTCAGGTCTTTCATGTTTTTGTTGACAGATTTTAACCAAAGTATTAGGTTTGATGGTACACAAGCGACTATTCAATGGGATCCAACTGAAAAAACAGTTATATTCCGGGTTACAGCTTAATATTCACATCAGCTGTAATGAAGCGTCTGACACTGTTGTCACTAGAGACCTTGAGAAAGTACCGCTAGTGCTTGTTGATACCATCTGTCCAAGACAATACGTACTACAACAAGCTAAAATTAAAACAGCCGCTAAGTTTAATTCAACTCGACTAATCATATTTTTCCAAATTGAATTAATACACCATAATATCTGGTACTGGAAACTCATGTTTAAAGTTAGTTTTTTTTTTGCGTAACACTGTACTCTATGTTTAAACAATTCGTGTATACATTACTAAAGTGAACAGACAGTATCGGTTTGTTGGAGGCCTCGAAGCCTACCACCGATGACGACTATGAAAAGTGTCTGAACTATTTACTGGCTAGAAAGAAGTTTTTTACCATACGATCAGGGTATGTGTAGTGGAGAATGTTTGTGCTTTGGTGGATAGTCCACTACATTAAAAACTTCAATGAAGCTACATTGATTATACAATGTAATTTATTGAAAAGAGACCATTTACAAAAATTGTGTGGTCAGTACATGAAACATCCTCTAATTAAGACTTCACAGTTTGAGATGTCATTTTCTTTGATTAGGCTAATTTTCTGTGCCGGTGTTCCGAAGGCATTTGGACATGGACAACAATGACGTCACGAAACTCCGTTTACGTTTTAGGAGACCGGTAAACAAGCTGTTAAAAATTGTTACCTTCGGTATACTTTTAATGGTTACAATAATTTCGGAGTTGCAGTTTACTTTCGCAAATAAAAAGCATTGTTTATTTATAAGCGACAACACATAGAACAGTTTACTGTTTTGCACAGAATCGAGTCCACTGATTTCATACTTGACCAGACTTTAAACTGACCTCGGAATTGGCGAGAACTTCGTCTCAACACCAAATACTAAATAATACAGCTTACGTTACTATTTGTTTGAAAGAGAGATTACCATGTTAATGGCTACTAGGATTACGTAATTTGATTCTAGTTGATTTTTAATTATTAAGATACTTGAGAAGAGCAGTAAAACGACAACAACAACAATGGTTCCGTTGAAAAAAGAATTTTAAATAAAAGTTATGCGTCAAACGATATTTCAGTTTCTGTGCGAACCATCACAACTTGAGGTTCAGTTTCTTCTACACTGACCGGGCAAGGATTCCCATATAGTGACCACAATCGTGAATAACGTCCGTACTCCATCCCACTAAATCCGTTGATAATTGTGTGGGTGTATTTTTCAACCTGTCACTTTCGTGTGCGACCTAGAGGGTTACTCGGTGTTTAGCTTAATGGAGGTTACTCTCAATTTACTTGTCATTTCGAATATGGCAAAAATGAACACAGTCAGCAAGAGATTTATTTGATTCATGATGATCCCTCTGAATACCCTGTACTTATTTCGATCATCTGGATGAACCTAGAGGGAGAGGGACGCTAATTTGCAAGCTGGGGGGAGTGAAACAATTCTTTCGATATTGAAATCATCCGTAATATCTAATATACATATGATTATCAGACGTATACAGTGCACTTTTTTCAGGACGACGACGTAAGGCAAAACCAAAACATATCGCGTTTGTCGTTTGGGTGTTAACATAAAGTGGTGGACCAGAGTGTACAATCAAGTAGAATCAGACAACAAACGAATTCTGTGTTTTAATTTTTGCTATCAAACGCATAAAATGCTGCATTACCAGAAAAAATATTTCAGGTAAGGACTACCCTTTGCTACAGTCGTCTTTAGATCAAGGGCAAGCATTCTTGTATGTACATCAGATGGGGAGAAACGCTGAGTTAAATACTCAATGGTTAACATGTAGTCAATCAGTACCCTGGAACTAACAACGTTAAACCTACGGATGCGCTGACACAAATCCCGGTTCAACAGGTGGTCGAAAGAAGGTTAAGTTATATAATCCATTAAGGTCGACATTGCTTTGAAGTATGCTTTTTTATATATAAGTTGAACAGCACTCACAGTTGATCACAGTTTTCGCCTTCCCAAAGACTTTTCAATCATCACTTTTCGTAAAGAAGCACTAGACTCAGGTTTCACGTCTCAAAGCATCTACGGAACAGATTTTTCCATCTATATTGAGAAAGATGGATAATAATCGAGCACACTTGCCATTGTAGGTCACGGGCTAACAGCAATCATCTGGTTACCATAGCCTGATCGTTCACTGTCACCTATGGGGTTCCACCAAATCAGTCAAAATTCGTTCGCCAGCGAACGTCGGCCACCGTTGGGACTATCACCACTGAATGATGTGACTCAACCATGTGTGAACACGATAAGTTGGTTTAATCACTTCAACTACGTCGGCCATTTAGTTGATTCACCTGCTCAATAACTTGGCAGTTAACACTCAACTGGCGTTCACAAAGTGTGATAGTGTGAATTTTGCTCAATACCCAACTTTGTCTATGACCGTTGTTATTTTTATTGCGTTGTACGATAACTGTAACACACTGGTGAGATGCTGTCGAGAACACAAGTCTGCTACACTTCGTAGCTTCTACTTTCTCCCGTATCTCCGAGACCGTAAGCATGGAAAGTGCAGTTCAGTTTACCTCGACTGGACATTCAAATGTTTGCAATTCATTAATCACTGAGTATGTTCAGATTTATACGTGTTACCTACGGTCAAAATGGCTAGCAGTATACAGAGGTACGTTCAAAGAAAAAGTAACAATGCGACCATTTTGAATTCTTATGTGAGCATCTACCATTCCACATTAAATGCGTGAGTACTAGGTCACTGAGTGGGTAAGGATAGCATAACTTAATCGAGTGCAGTGCTATCTCCTGACTTACCGGCCCAGTATACCGAATTGATAGAAAGTCATTTTGGCCGGTATCATGGTGTTAGTTAATCAGCCGTGAAATGTACTGAACCCACTTTTAAATACATTGTTATTGGGTCAATGTTTTACGTGGAATTAGTGGAGTAGTAGCCTACATATGGATCTCACAATAGTTTATGTAAACTTCACAATCTCCTAAATCAGATTTCTTATACTAGCAGGTCGAAACACGACGACCGATTGTATTCAACTTGATGAGGTTAGTTATATCCTGCTCTGTGTGTTTATAAGACCTGTGTGTTGATGCGAGTCTTCTACGTTTGCATAATTCAACATTATGGGCAAAACACTATGACTCTCAGCTTGCCCTCGATTGAATCTAATTTGATTGAGTTATGCAATCTTGAGTAAACAGTTGATATTAAGTCTGGCAACACTTGCATATTGTTGAAATTTCGCAGTTAAAATTTAATCTGACCATAGCATCTGCGTTCCAGGTCGTAATGTTTTTCGATGCAGTTTATGCATTGCTATAATACCTTTCTGTGCGGTTTCACTGCACACGACATCAATAATTAACTTATGATGAGAGATTGGTTTTCATCTGTGCTTTTTGAATAATTTTAAAGCACACAATCTTCAAAATTTGCTTCAAATCAGTTTTATATTAAGTGTATGAAAAACTCAGATAATGATTGCCTATTGCATTTCACTGAATTCGGGAAATATGGTAAAAATTTATCTTACCTTATTCATAACTTCTGTTACATTTTCTCGTGTTGTGAATAACATGGCAAGTTGAGGGACCCTTTCTTGACATTCGTCTTGTGAAAAGTTGGCCAACGAGTTGAGCAAATAGTCCAAATTGAATCCATGACACCCGATGGATTCACCGGTTGATATACACTCAGCAGGCTGCTCCAAGTGGAACAAATGTGTTGATATTTGGGCTGTTAATTTTCTAATCAATGTAGAATTGGATTCTTTTTGTATGAACTCAACTGGTGTCTCTATGAAACCGGAGAATTCAGTGAAAGAATTAATGGGAATTTTGTTAAGTAAATTCTGGCCATACAATACAGTTTGTAGATGTAGCAAAGATAACATAGTGCCCATTATGTGGCTGAAACTTGCAAGCTAAACTTTACGTCATGGTTGTTTTTTTTTTAAAAAAAAACGCGTTACTAGGATGCACCTTACAACACCCAGCAATCTGGTCGTACATACAAACTGTAAAAACTGGTCTTAGTCGTCATGGTTACAAATTGATTCTTTGTAATCTTGTATTAGCATGAAGAAATCCATAAAATGATATCATTGTGTCATGTATTGTGGAAGAAATCAATACAACACAATTACTGGATACCTTCTTTTGCGTCGTTAAGATATTTCCCTCGAAAATTGATGAGGAATGATAATGTTCTCTTTTAATTTCCAAACTGGCAGATGAACGTTCATTCGACATTTCACGAAAGTGGTGC
This sequence comes from Paragonimus skrjabini miyazakii, assembly GCA_014338405.1. NCBI lineage: Eukaryota > Metazoa > Platyhelminthes > Trematoda > Plagiorchiida > Troglotrematidae > Paragonimus > Paragonimus skrjabini miyazakii. Next base: position 202,194 of record JTDE01000019.1, read on the forward strand.
AAAACCATGAACAGTAGATTCTAGCAAAGCCTGGTCCTTGCACATTCTTCATGTGTTCTATGTAGTCAGACGTTTGAATATTGTGTATATAGATCAAAGCAGGTCGTAAGCTTCATACTGGTGTATTGAAGAGACATTTGGTTAATTAATAGTTAGCAGGTAAAATTATAAGGGGAAACATTGTAGTGCATTGTATCCAAAAATGGTCCTTTCTATACACGAATACGGCACTGACAACCGTCCCATTCCTGGAATGGTGTTATGTGCAAATGGGTATTTTTTGAAGGTGGTGTTGAAGCATAAATTATCTGTGTTGATTTTCTGAATAAGTTAATCCTTGTTTCGTGTTCTCGATATTTAACACTGACTACGCTATTTTTCATTGCTTCTGTTTGACTTCCAAGGGCCTGTTTGCCCGTTAATTGGGTTGATCGAGAAAAGGTTTACCGCCCGAAACGAACGCAACTACTTATCTGACTTTGCTGAGAATGCGCCCTTGATTAACAAGTACTTTCATCAGTGAGTTACTAGTATCTCTCGAGGAGGTTTTTAACAATGAAAAGTCTTTTCGTTCAAGCTCTAAACATGACTTTATTTATATAACTCTACTGATGAATTCGGAGTTACTTATAAGTACTTGAATACTCACGTATCTTATGAAGCTTAGAGAATGTTACATGGACATTATGTTTCATGTACTTCCATTTGGACACTTTGTACAGTAGTTCCGTTTGATCTTTAATCACAAAATCTTTTGATGCCTTGTGAATGTATACTATTCAATAAGGGCAAACATTTGTGTATGTCACAAACAGATGCTCACAGCTTATCACTTTCATTAAATCACGATCAACCACTCGATCCAAGAAAGTTGCTGAACTTTGCGGTTCATCTTTAAAATTTGCGCACCTCTTATACAACAGTAATCATTTGAAGCGGTAAACAAAAGTTGTTACATTCCATATGTTAGATTGTTACGAGTTGGACATCATCCAGAGTTGATCGTAATTTTTATATTTAAGTAAGCCGTTCGGCTGGCCGTTTTTGAAAAAAAAAACGAACTCTTAAATTCGCTCGTGTCCCAGTTCATCGGTCGTCCTTATTCTTGTCTGGGCTGAAATGTTTAATGCGAATGAAGTAAACGTGTTATCTATCACTTCATTAACCTGACGATGGACATGATCGAGTCTTCATGGTCATACAATTAACTACCGTTTTCGGAAACATTTGATTCAAAATGATCAATTCCTACTGCGAGTCAGTCAATTATAAACAT
>JTDE01000019.1:211187-271741 GCA_014338405.1 Paragonimus skrjabini miyazakii
AGTTGCCATGGCCAACCACCCACACCATGACCGATCAAACCGTCATGGTTCCAGTGGCGTCATAATGGTGACGTAATCGTACCAAAACGTTGTTTCCGTGTATGCCGATGGTGTGTCTGACCTCACCCAAACTAGCTGCTTGTTTTTGTCCGTTTCGCCTTGACAACTCTTATATGATTATATTAACAAAACGCATGGTGCATTATAATTTACTCTAACCTTGACGATTTTCAACTCATATTTACTCGCACATTTATCCTCCCAATCTACCCTTTGAGGTTTCGAAGCTTGTTAAGTATCATCAAACGTGTACGTTATTTTTGGTTACTAACCTTATATAAATATAGCTTTCGGTAGTAACACTGAAACTGGTATCAAATCGATTTATTTTCTCTAGGTGAACAGATAATTGGTCAGTGCTGAGTCAACCAAATAATTGAACTGCTAATTTTTCTCTTAGGGAATTTGCATAGAACTCGCTGCTGGAATATTGTTCTATTTTTTGATTTTACTGTTTGTAGTTTCTTAGGTTATTCCCATTTGGTAGCTATAAGAATAAACACTTTCAATCATGTTACAGTCATCGCCTTCGTTCTGTTGGCCAGGTATTTTTTGAATTGCACACTAGACAATATATTGTTTAAACTTCGCAGTGAGAATGGGATAGGCATATAGGTAAGCAATGTTCATAATTGACAGATTTCGAATAACACAGGTTTGTTAGTTATTCTTCTACGTAATTATTTATCATACAATCAAAGCCTGCGTTTAAAAGATATTTAAAACATACCTTCATTTGTTGAGAACTGTCCGACTGTGAAACGGTAGCTGGGTATATTTTGGCACAATTCGGCGCTAAGTGTTGCACACAAAGCTTGTTGAATTTTCAACCCAAAGCTTGGAAGGATTTCACTTAGATTCCATCCACCAGCCTCAATCAATCCATCATGGATGATACCTGAAATTAGATCGTCCGTTCAGCCAAGAATTTTTGCCAGCAGATGCCATAAAATCGTTTTTTTTCAACAGTCATCTATGAGGTTTTAACAAGCACAAATTAGTCATGTTTAGCAAAAATTTTAAACATGAATATCAACACCACTTACTCACAGAGCCATGGAGAAAACAGCCCGCCGACTATGGAGTTGATGACATCAAGTTTGTGTGCAACGGCAAAACCTCAACTCGGTGTAAACGTCAGAAAAACAGCCTGGATCTATTGCACCTTTGATAGCAAGATAGAATCTTTAACAGAGATGATCTCGTAAAGACGAACCTTGAAGGTACTATAGGGAGAATACAGCTCAGATTTCTATGGTCAACAGTTGTAAGATTGCTTCGGAAACATGGTAGCTTGGCGCGTTTCGAGAAGGTGGGATGCAATTACCTGTTCTGACGGGGTAGTTCAGTCCCAGGTTATTTCAACTCAGCACGCTGTCCGTTGCCTAAGAGAAGCCACTAACAGTTATCATGAAGCTAAATATTGGTAAAACATCTCGTTTTATTTGATGTTCAACACTTTCCAAAAGATTATTCATTCGGTATCACGGATATCGTCAGACTGGTCCACACGTTTAACACAGACAATTTTATATGAAACCATTTCAGCTTGTGACTGACTTCAATCTATGGGTTTGTTCAAGAGATTGGACGCCCTCTGTTTATTTGATTCTGTTTCTACGTTAGTTGGCTGAAATACTTTACTGCTGGAAAACTGAATAGTTTAAGAATTGCACGTAACTTTGTATGCGGTTAGGTTAGTATCAAACAGGTTAGTATCAAACACTGCATCACATGGAAACAGTACTGGCTTGGACATTCAACAGCCAGTCTGAATTTTTGTAGTAAGTTTGTTGCGCTCGTTCGAGTGTCTCAGCTAAGCCCCAAGTAGACGTCTAGTTTGGCGCTGTATATCTTCTCTTGTTTGAGGAGAGAGAGATTCAGAAAAATCTCATTTTGTTATTCGCAGTTTCGCCTTTTACTCCATGAAAAGCATGACAATTCTTCACGGTAACACGACCAAAGTCTGCGTACCAATCTCAAATGCAACCATAATCAGAGCAGATCAGATTCCCTTGCCTGAAAGAGTAAGTTAGTATTGCTTTTTAAGCAAACAGAAGTTTAGTTCTCAGCCGAAAGGTTCCTGTTTCCTTTGGTCCAATTGTGTATACGTCCGATAAATCTAAAGTCAATGACTGACATATATGTGGTTTTCAGAACCATGAATTGGTTTTTGTCAATCAGAAATACCAAAGTTATCTAAAGTCATCATTCTTGCAACAGTTATTGAATTTCATATTGTTGACATAGTGTGAGTCAACGTTTTGTAAGATGTGTTGTTACCGTTTCCACAACCATTCTTGCATCAATACTGTGCTGTAAGTAAACAACAGTGTACATTTTGGAACAGATTCTATGCAATCCAATCGGACTTGTTTTACTCATCCAAGTCAAATAACCTCAAATACAAGTTTAACTGTCTTTCTGTATGCTCACCCTCATCGATACATTCATCCAATCTGAATTGGTCTTGATGTGACTAAATAGCAAACATAAATACTAGGACGAACGTTTAATGAAATCATCCTGCAAATTCCAATGAAATTAAATATATTTGTTGCTATGGTAACCTCTAAAGTTGCCCACCAAATTAATGAATGTTGTTGCGTGTTACTGTCAACAATAATTTTGAAGGCATGCTTAAATTTATTTTCTGAATGCAAAGCTTGTGAACATTTTCAACATGTTGTTGACCATGGATATACGAACGATCTATATGCAAACAGTTACCCCTTATATACTTCGAGTTCTACCAAAATCTGTGGAAATGATTTGCGTTTTCCTCACAAAATTTGCAAAATAGATACACAGGTAACACTTACCAATGTGTAGGACATTTTTATGGGCAATTCCATTGTCACAGCAAAGCAACACAATAGTAAGCAGAGTCACGAAGATCCAATCAACTTCCATTATCACACCAAAAAACGGGAATGGATGTAACACCCAAATGTATTCAACTTGTTTATCAGTATTTTACTTCTATAAACAACAAGGTCTTTAACAACCGATAAGACTGTTACTAACTTAGACCACTCTAATTTATGGAAATTTTCACCAATAAGAACACAAAAGAAGTGAGCAACTGCCTCTTGAAATGGAAAATCAGCCAACTGCATGTTTGTACATCATTCTTATTATGGGCTATGGAAAATACTTTCTTTCCAGGAGGTGAATTGGCTTGTTATTAAATGACAGTACGGCGATACCATTCGCTACACAACTGTTGGTATATCGATTAATATGTTCCATTCATAAGTTGACCAACTATCGGGAAATGTACGGTGTTCTGACATTCTTTTCTACCAAGCACAGTTCACGAAGTATGGCCCATATTACATTGACGTTAACTGAGAAGTTTACGTGATAATTCAGACACCCTGAGTATTGCTCATAAGAGAAAACTGACGATTAAAAAGTTGCGGTCCTTCGTCCACATTCTGTGTAACACCCCTGATAAAGCTGCCAAGATATTTGTTTAGCACGACCGGATCGTAACTCGCAAGTGAAGCGAAGATATATTGTGCTACTGATAGAAATAATTACTTATTGCCAGACCTAATTCGCGGTTTTAAATTTCTTTACCGTCCATAACGCGAAACTCGTTCATTGAATTACGACCTGCCTGACTATGTCCGTAACGTTGTTAATCGTGACTCGTGCTCGGCCAGTACATGTCCCTGAAGGTGCAACAAGCCTGAGTGAGTACATGGCAGTCCACACAAGATACACATGTCTATCCGTAGGCACTGTATATATGACGTTGATTAAAAAAACCACCAAGACGGTTTACTTGGATTAATTGCGCTTACAAAACCCACATATCTACCTTAGTTAAGGTGCACGTTCGGGCACGTGTGACAGCTGAATATCCGTTCTCCCGAGGCGAACGTGGAAGCATTCACTTGTCGGTTTATTACGTTTGCCTTACTTGCACGGTATATGATGAATATGAGTCATTCAATCGGCCAAAATATTTCGTCCTACCACGTGTATCATCACCAATAAGTCGCCTGATTCGACGCAGACCCATCGTGCTCGGTATGACAAATAACAGACACGAAAACGTGCTAACAACGCAAATTTGGAATGTGGACCGATGAGTCATAATACCCACATGCGAATACGAACTGAAAATATCGTCTATGAATTTCTTAAAACAAGAGATTTATTGATAGATTTAACTCTGCGAAATTATAAGGTGAATTTACGTCAACCCGTGTGGAACTGTCCTATTTCGGGCAGATACTTACGAAGGAATAACAGCAAACGCAACAAGAGCACCTCGTGGAGTTTTTCAACAGTATACGTTGGAAGGTCGATTGAATATGTTTTAAAAGAATCATAACTGTGATGTATATTTCTGTTTGATCTATCACTATTTTCTAGCCTGCTCCAAGGTTACTACAAACTAAAGCACGCACACAGTATGTGTGACTGCTTTTTCCACGTTGTGTTTTCTTTTTCAATTTTCATCATCGGCACGCGCATTAATGCTGACTTTATGGAAGTTAAAAGGTTTGCTTATTTCTCTTTTATTTTTAACTTGTTCGATGCAAATTTGAAAATCCGTGGGCACTCACATTTTCTACAAACCTTTAGACGTTCTGCGAATCCAGTAGATGCTATAATTCATCAGTCAGAATATGTGACTTAGAGCAGTCGATATTGACCGCGGCATCCGAGTTAGTTGTGAAAACTGACACAACTAGCTACTAATCTGTTTCTGTTAATTACATTGTTCAAAACACGATCCATCACCCAACCCTTCACAAGATTAGCTGGTGGAGTTGACGAAACAGCTATGACGTTTTTTGTTCATATGTCTGATGAACCCTGGGATAACTGGTAACGGATGGTGTGCTCGTTGAGTTTCCCAAATGAGAACCGCTAGAAGGCTCCACACGACAGGTTACTAAATCTCGTAAGAAGAAAAATCGTTTCAGTATGCCTGCCGTAAAGATCAAGTCAAGTCGAATCAATTTGGTGGTGATTCTCATAAGATCTAAGTATATAAGATTAACTGATCTTTGGGGCTTATTCGAAGATTTATTTTAGAGTAATTCGAACGCCATTCACAAACGTTTGTCATAGAGTCAAAAGTTAGTCAAACGAGATGTCCACACAATTTAGCTGTAAGAATCTGGTTAGCCTTATTCTGTATTCCGTTGATATAATTTGTACCTACTTCTACATATTTAAGTAACATATGATTGTTAGATTATTTTTATAGTTTTATTGCTGTGGTTCGTTGACACCGCGCTGCGCTGGCACCGGACAACATTTTGTTTGAAAAACCTGTGTACAGAAAAAGTTGAAGAGGTGTTACTGTTTTCGAGGCTCATTCTTTTATCAAGATTGGCGCACCATAGGCTTGATGTCAGAAGTTGAAGAAGACCAGTTGGAACTTCATGTTATGAGCAGAAGCTCATCTCCGTCAGACCTCTTCCTAAAAGGTTGTTGGTTATCTGTGCCCGATTAGCCATGGCCGCGCAGTTTGTAGACAGACTCAAGTAGCCCGTCACTAAGGTCTTCAAGTTTCGATCGCACTCTGATGTGAACAGATTCACGTTGCCAATTTAATATTACAGCACATTTTTGATGGCGAACATGCATAACCTTACATTTGTTGACACCAAACGGCAAGTTATTTTCTACGGACCGTCGGTCTAGACAGCTCTAATTGTTCTGTAAGGCAATCGCACCTTCCAACCACCCTAAAACTCACCGGAGTTTTACGTCATTGACGAAGAGCAACAATTGCGACTTGACTGCACTAGGTAGCTCAACAATGTAAATAATAAATAATATGTGTCCTAGGATTGATCCTTGTAGAACGCCGCTGTTGGCAGAGAACCACTCTCACGGCCGTCCGGTCATCTTGACGTTGAACCTACCTTCAGTTGGGTAATCCTCTAGTTATGTAAGTAGGGGCTCATCAAGATGGAATGATCAACTCTGTCAGAGACTTTGAAAATGTCAAGATAGACCACGTCTATGGCCAATTCCTCGTCAGTAGTACTCGTCAAGAGCAAACTGAAGATTTGTGACATAAGAGTATCCCCTACGGCAGCCATATTGCCCCTTGATGGTGAGTTCGGCGTCTCACACCTTGGCTTAGAGAGCGTCATCTAGTAAGCTTCCCATTATCTTCAAGACAACTGAAAGCATTATAATTGGTAGATACTTTGCTAATCCATTTTTACAGTCATATTTAAAGGTAGGTGTGATTGCAAACTCTTTCCAGGTTTTCGGCTGACACCTGATGACGATGAGTGAATAAAATTGTTGCAAATGGTTCTGCTTAATCTCTGGCACAGCGTTTCAAGACAGCAGGGGATGTCAAGTCTGGACTAGGTGTTTTATGCGTTAGTAGGGTTTCTATTCTGATTCTAACCCGTGACACTGAGTGTTGGAGTAATTCATTTAAGTTGCTGCCTATGTACTAAACGTCGTTCATAATCTAAAGTTATACACAGTTGCATACATTTTACCCAGAGTGTTGACGACTTCTGAACAACACCGCGTTGATAGAAAAACCTATCATATTCTGTAGTCGTCCTGGCACGATCGCATGCCGTAACGCCCAACGAACGCAAGTTCACTTTGTTGCAATTGGTACCTGTTCCGAGCTGAGGGTTTTAATGTAATCAGACGTTTTTTCAACTCTGTGTGCGTCTCGGTTATTCTATCGGGCCGAGGACACTTTATTTGAACTCGGTCGTTCACGGCATCATGTATTTCCTTAACGATGAACCGTCAATAACATTTTAGGCTTAGTGTGGTGAAAGAGCCAGGCCATTCAACCTAGCTAATGTGTCTAGTTACATGCGAACTTTGTTTGTTGAAACGGTTTCAGTATTAACTGAATGGCTTGTGAAGTATAGCTCCGGTTGAGTGAAACCTCTCATTACTAACGTTTGAGTAGAACTAAAAGATGGTGTTCTACACCAAGCCTTGTGCAAAGCCATGTCGGAATCCCAGTGTGCGGATAGCAATTTGCGAATTACACCAATGAAGTAAGTGAATTTAAAAAGAACGTTAACTACTTCCCAAACTGATTCAGGAAGATCAAGTAGCAACTTGTTAGGGATACTTCAGTTTTTCAGATGCGATTCAAAATAAAAAGCTGCATCATCTCCTTTACCGACTTTCGTATCACTGCAAAATACTGTCATACCAGGGATGGACAGTTTGCTCTTCCGCACTTCCACCTCATACCGAAAACATATATTCGCCCATATGTCTTTATTCTCATTATCGTAATGAGCATATTTGAAACAACAATGAAATAAAAAATCTAGTACATTTCCGAGATATTGCAATGTGAACAAGTGTTGTTGATCACATTGAAAATTTATACACGTCGGATTGGTTAAATGATGAAGTAGACTGTGAGTGGTGGGAATGACTGAAAAGCAACACCTAACACTTCCATCCTTCCGAACATTTTTCATGTGGTTAGATGATAAACATAAGCTAAACCACCTTCAACATACTGTTGAGGAATGAAAATTTCTGCAATAAATTCCTCAGCTTCATGAAACAGCACGGTAAAAGAACTCTGTAATAGTATGCAATCTTCGTAGTGTTCTATGATAAAACGCCGAAATTAAGATTGGATCCAATCAAAATAGAAGAAACTTTGGGTTTCCCCGTCACAGTTGAGAGAGTTGTGTTGTACAACGTGTCGATTCAAATCACTTCTCTGTAATCTAGCAAATACAGAATGTGACGTAGTGTAGTTGTACAGCACCAGAAAAGTAATGGGCGTTCTTAATCAAATGGACATATTTGCATACACCAATCCTAACTTACGTATAAGTTGAGTAAATTTGTTGCTACGGTTGACGGGTCACGAGGTAAAAGTTGGACATGCAAAGGAGAGGCTATTACGAGTATCTTGTCGCATCTGAACCCCTTAGCAATCTCGACTTCTTCATTAGGTGATGGATTTACAGCTCTTAGTCCAAGTTAATTTGGGTACGACAAATTGACAAACATCAAGTACTTGGATAGGCCGTTTCGTCAGAATACTGCTTAAGCGCGGTCTAGCGTTGAGGTACTGATAGGACGTGTTAACTAGGGTGATTTTGAAGTGTTCCGCATTGAGTTCTGATGACGGAACCCGTGATTCGCCCATTGAATCACGACTAAGCTTGTGTCTCACTAACAACTGTATGCTTTCCCGGAACTTTTGACGAAAATGCCTTTCTTTTCCGCCAAAGTAGATCGGTGAACCGCCACATGTGATTCTGTAATTGCACTGTGATTTTGATTTTACGGTGACTGAAATCTGAAGCAGTGGTAGGGAAAGGCAGAATTGGTTGCTTGGAATTGAAAACGAAAAAGACCACCAGCATCTACCATATTATTAACTAACCACTGACACTGTCATATTTGAACGGCTGTCATAAGAAAAAGTTGACGTAATCACTTGACTTTATGCTTGTCATGGTTGTCTGTGAAGGCCGTGGGATATTCAGTTGCCTTCATGGTTGTCATTCAGTTCCACCAGTTTTGGGAAATATTCCTTCAAGCGAATTCGCCGAACTGTACAGAAATACGTCCTAACTAATCCTTAATTTAAGTTAATTTGACGATATTGATGAAACCTAATATGCTTACAATAGCTTGATTGTTTGACCGTCCTACAAGAGATCCTTCGAGAATGGACATTTAGGAACGCAAGCGAATCATCGGTCTTAGGCTAGCTTGTAAATCTAAGATGATTGCTGTCGAATCGATTCACTTGCATCTTACGTCACAATCCATCTCTCCTTAGTGTGAGGGTGTTGAAAATGTACTGTTGTCAGCCACGGGTGAACCTATCAGACATTTTCTATTAACACGATCATGTCATTTCTAACACAGAATTGCACATTGGACTTTCACAAGAAAAGTAGACGTCTTAAATGTGACATTCAAATGCCACTTAGTGAGTTGGACTCTTCTACATATCCACATAGGAAATCAGTACTCGTCAGAAACAGAACGCTGGTGGACAATCAGACAATATCCAGCCTGGCCAAATAAGTTCGAACACTGTAACAATAAACTGGAAACTATCCTTCTGTTTGGTTTGCAATGAATGTTCAGTTGACGTCAGTTGTTTTTTTATCAAGCCGATGGAGGACTAGTCGTCGACAGAAGTGCTCTCCGAAGAGCTAGGTTTTGTGCACCTCGGGTTAACAATGAATTTGATGTGTCTACTTCGCTTCATGCGTCATGAGTTTAACAGTAACCATATTGTAGAAACACTTGAAACTCAATAGCAATTGCAAACAAATTCCGCAGAAGTACCATCTGACAAACTTGAGTGCTTAGAGAGCTTTCGTTCTAAAAGACAACCGATAGAACAAGCTAATTGGAACAAGTTGAACCTCAAAAAATGCAATTCCACTGTGTGTTTGACATCCAAACATAAGATTTATTACAAGAATTATGCGAAAAAAGAAATGCTTGCACGTGATCCGGAGTATAGTAAAATGTCATCTACAGTTTGTGTCCGTTTGCAATATCGTTTCACATAATGGAGAACAGAAAAATCATGAAGTAGATGAAGAATGTTTGCAACTGATGGGGCTCAGCCTAAGGTAGACAGATTTGTTCATGAAAAGAATGGATCAAAATTTGAGAACTGTCTAGTGTATCATTGCAGAAACTCTCGGTTGTGATGTGTATGTTCTTCTCGGCTGCAGTTGTGCATTGTGGTCTTCAATGACCCAGCAACACATTATCAAAGTTGAAAATTTCACTAGAATCCTTTTCTATAACACCAACTTGTTGTCCTGTATGGATTTTTATTTATTTGATGGTGCAGTGTTAATGCTGACAGCCTAGTTCGTCTTATGCACATGAGCAGTACTGGGACAACTATGCAGTTGTGGGAAGACCACCTCTTCTTTTTCTCAGGATACTTTGCGGGTATCTTAATGCTTAGTAACCAGAACTAAAGTATACGAGCTTCAACAACCCCTACGAAAAACGTTAGTCGACAGTGTAGGACAACCCAAAAGATTACTGGTCTGCTTTAGTTTTGTACCTGAGTGAAAAGTTTCCCTGAATCCGCAGCTGAGTCACATTGGTATATATTTAATTAACGACATACGAAATATACATACTACATACGTACTATACATATACTATTCCTGACAATGGTAGACGAATATTCGAATATTCACATGAATTTCGATATATTTTGTTAGCAACTGTGAGTCGGACATAAATTATTCTGATTTCACTTTAGAAAATACTCCAACTCAATCTTATAGTCAATACATTGCACACCATACAGTGTTGCCTGCTAATTAACAAAGATTTTGAAAATGCATTCCATAAGTAAATATTTTGCCTGATACAAAATCAAGTGACTGAAAGAAGTGAGCGTTATCTATCTCCATTCCTGTGTGGCCTTTGACTGTGATTCTCTGTGTATAAACGCAAAAGTATTGTTTAAATATCTGGTTGTTTCTGTGACATATTGATCACCTCAGAAACGTATGCTTTATTTTAATGTTTGATATCGTGCAGTCTGACATTTCCACTACTAGTTGTGCATCTGGGAGTTCCTTGTGGATCTCAGCTGATTTTATCATGTTTATTAAATTACTGATAAGTAGTTTGACAGATTTGATAATGTAGAAGAGATCCATTTGCGAAAAGTCTGGACTTCGGATGGATTCGAACCAGCGACAGAAACACGATGCCTAAACGCGGCAAGCGCTCTACCATATGAACGCTTGCCGCGTTTGGGCATCTTGTTTCTGTCGCTGGTTGGAATCCAGCCGAAGTCCAGACTTTTCGCAAATGGATCTCTTCTGAATTTTTATTCGTTAATTTGACTTGTATCATCTCCGGTGTCACAGTGTATTGATAGTAACAGGCATGGAAAGGCTACAACGGATTGTTGGAAGTTTGTTTCAAGTCACAAAACATTGGCTCCGACTAATTACTTTAAGTGCGTGATAGTTTATACCAAACTCTTTCAGCGTGCTAAATACACTGTAGGAGGAGAAAAGCTAAATGTCCCTAATGATGAGACTTTATATCATTCGTCTCAGTGCACTGCAGCCTGCTTCTTAGCTGGATATGGGTACTAAGGAAGGCTAACCTGAGACTTGAGAGGCGGAATTGATGGGTTAGAAATTTCTAGGTAGCCACTTTAATATTCATCGCATTGGTGGGGTCTCAAATATAATCAAACAGTCATGATAGCCAACTGACTAGGAATGCAACTGTTGTGCGGTTGATGGTTTTAACAAGCCGGTTCCGTGCCAGGCCGGATGATTTCCTTTGATTCGTTTGAACAAACGCCTAGTCGTCTGACCTACATATTCTGCCGTACAACAACGGAAGAGAGAGGATACATAACAACAGATTGGTCGAGCACAAACAGTCTGTCTTTCAGACTCAACTTAATGAGGGGGGAGGGATGGTGAGTCTGAGGGTTTGAAACAGTCGATGTTTACTTATTTCTGCCACGATATCAATTTTGAATGGCAGGCAGATGAAGATGGCTGTTTTTCCGCTGTGGTTACCGGGTCACGTGGTTTAATAACAATAATGTTTCGTGTTACAAGGCGGTGGATACAGCCAATTTTCCCTAAACACAATGGTTGTCTACGGTTTTTGTTTCAAAGTCTGTGTAGGGCAAATTTTCTTAGTTATGCTGGGAAGACACTGAACAAGGTTTCGTTTCTGTAGAAGCCGCAAAAAACTAGTAAAACTTGTGTACTACTCAGTCGATGTTGCTTTGTGATAGATCAGGCGCTGAAAATTCCATCAGCTTTCTTTTTTAGACTTACATTTACAAAGTAGAATGTGTTATTCAATTCTCTTTCAAAAGTGAATGTGGCAGAATGATATGATCGGTTCAATATTCATACATCATCAGTTAGATTCTGGTCCAATTTCAGTAGAGTTGTAGTAACATCTACGTATTGACTGTGGTTACATGTGTTTGCAATGACAGTGTACAGCTGTTGACTTTCCAGCCCGCCCGTGAAAATGTCTGCTAGTTATGGCTCTAATAGGTATCCCATCGCAACTCTGTCGATCATACAATACGATTCGCTGCTCAACTTGAATTGCACACTGAGTGTGCAGCGTGGCAGAAACACTTTTAGCATTGGTGTTGGGAAGCTTAGTTGGGTGCCTTATTTTTTCGATGTATTCATGAATGAATTTAATAGTCCCTAATGATGAAACATTTGTAAATAGTAAATGAACATCGTAGAAATACAAACATTATAAATGTCAATAGTTTCTATCTTGGCAACAAAATCGGAAGACAAATTCTGACGGAATGGTTCGAGCTGTTATGCCAACAACTTTGCTGTCGCATCATAAGATGAATTTTACATATAAAAGATGTCTCGGTGGTTGGTTCGGCTTGTAGATATTTGGTAGACCGTATAACCCAGAGATGGTTGAGCAGGTAAACTTTAATTGGTCAAGTTTATTTGCTGTAATTGCTCCTTGAGGCAAAAGCTGTTTCAGACTATTTACTAGTTGACCTATAGTCAGAATCGTTTTGTTCTTTTCAGCCACCGGTTTGTCAAATTTGATTCAGTGTGACAGGATGTCAACATAACAATTTCTGTCCGCAATTATGCTTGTTCCTTTGTCCGGACTTGTTAAGAGAACATCATCAAGTTTACAAACAGTTCTCGGTAGGATTTTAGTAGTCGAATATGTTTGCCAGTATGGTTAGTCGCAATACTTCGGGTTGCTTCCTGACGTGAGTGTCAGGTATCGTCAGATTATTTGCTATCTTTTGAGTGTTACTGAATAAAAAAGCATGGATATACTAACAACCTAAACGCAAGTTTTATCAGTGATAATAACCGAAGACAGAGTTCCGGGATAGTGACATTAGCGATTACGTGCGCGTGCTGTGAAAGATGTAACCTAATAGAGAAATACAAAAACAATATTTTGAAACTACAAATGTGATCTCATACTTATACTAGTCCGTTATTAGTCAAACTCGTAACAAGTAAAAGTTGATGAATGATTTACTTTATGTGGCAAACAGCGTAGTGAGTGAATTTAGAACGGCAACATTGGGATAACGTATTAGTTTCTGGAAAATATTTTTTAGATTCATCAGTTAATTCACCTTCATTAGATGTATGATCCAGAGATAACCTTGCCACATAGGTCAGTAAACTCACGTTTGAAAAAACGGTTATCAATCCAGAGCTACATATATCAATCAATGTCGCCAACGCAGATGCTACCTCAGCTGTAATTGACCCGGTAACTACAATGTGTTAAAAACATTTCTAGTAGCCTCAACTCAATCAACGGAGGCCCTGGGGTTTTGGGGCGACTGAGCAGAAGTAAGTTGGTGACTGGCGTTTATTTTCATCGAATAAGCAGTTTCAAAAGTTGCAATAAAAACAGCAGTTTATCACATTGCTTACAGGACAGCCTCATCTATACCATTTTCTTTCAAACGCGCATTCATTGCAGATTTGATATTTGCCGGTTATCATTATGTCCGGTCACGTGAGTAGTGGCCCATCGAAACCACATTGCTGACGAACATTTCAAGAGATACAGACTTGTATACACGGTTAGCTGTTTCTGAGAGTTTTCTATCAAAACACTTTACGTCATTAATGATTTCCCGTCTCTTGAGATAGAGTGACAGTGGTACACATTATTGTGTAGTCAGTGAGTAATATTTAACAAAATGTTCACCCGTGGTTTGCGTCCCGTAAAATAAACAACGAAATGAAGAACCCTATGGTTGGATGGGTGAAAGCTGTTGAACTTCAAGCACTGACTACTTGCAAGTAGCTAATATTGTGTTGGTACACAAAAAGTGCTCCTTATCTGCCAAAGGAATGTATGTTCGTATTATGTGAACACCACTGTCAAATTTCCTATTATCTCCTTGGCTTCACTGGACGCATATAAGTGATGCATACATCGTCGGGATACTGGAATATTACCCACTACGTCAGTAGGAATTTTTATCACAATCAATGTCAGTCTCACGTGACTATCCGTTTCAGTACTGTTTATTTATCTGCATTCAGTCACTCTACCGTTAAATTGGTAACTGGGGCATGTATTCACAAGTAAACTTATCCAACTAGCTCAGTATTATTTACATGCTCAAGTTATTCACTCCAAACACGTTATTCTTATGATCAGTATTCTCCAAGAGAACAAACATTTTGTAATTGTTGACCAAAGTCAATCTTGTTGACCTAATAAGCTTCACTAGGGAGACATTTGTTAACTCTTCGGTCAGTTTATATTAGTTCTAACCTGTCGTTTTGACGCCGAGTTAGTGGTGTAGTTTGTTTTTTCCTACTTTTGGAGGTTCGCACGTATATAACATCAAACTGTCAATATATTTCAACATTAATGTGTCACTTATATCAGGCTGGTTTCAGAAACTTGCCGGTGATTTAAGTGTAGACTATGCTTACCATCCAAATAACGAAATGGAGGCAGTGAAGTAATTTTTTATCGAATTTCATTTAGTGGTGTGTAAAAAGGCAAGAAGGCATCTGAGTCTTAATAAGCTAACTAGCTTCAGTGAACCTACCAGGGCATAAGTTGTGTTTCCCAGAGGAAAGACCTCCCGTTGAAAGTGTTCTGTGTTAACAAACACTTGCAAGATACAGAAGTTTATCTACTATTGTCTTCATTGCAGAAAAAACTTCGCCAAACCGTTCAGGAAGTACTCTGGGGTTTGAAGTGACGTTAATTTAGTTGAGAAAAGAAACACATAGACAGATTTGTTGGCGTGAACCTTGACTGATTTCTAACAGACCTCAAGCTAAGTCATAAAAATACCTCAATCCGTTTGTGAACAATCTGTCCGTTTTTCTTGGGTGAGCTAAATTTGCACAAACAGCCTAACAGTTAATCTGATCGAAAGCGTACCTATGCAATAATTTTGTGAGTCGAACCATTCCATGCCAAAGCCTAGCAGGTGTTTCCTGGAAAAGATAAACAACATTCTTCGGGTATTACCCGTTTTAAACATGGACATGCAGAGTGTAGCACGTAGTATTTCAGCAACTTTATCAGTACGGAAGGTCGCAGGATTAATAATAATGGAAGTAATCGAAAGTTCACCAGTGTGAACAAATAAAATCGTCTGAAGTTCATATTCCTACCCCCAAACAAAAACCGTCAACGATTTCATTCAAGGTTGATTCGTAGCACTGGCACCATTTCAAATCTTATATATCAAATTCAAAACTTTGTATCGGCTGCTTTATTTCCAACTCGAATGTTCATTTGCTTGAACAAGGGCAGAAGTACAAACTGCCAGGAAAAATCAATGTTAGTAGTATGTGCAAACAGTCAATATCCACAGTCCCTGAGTATATTCTTTCCACTGGTAAAGTTATTGACCAGACAAATGTATTGGGAGAAGTAATGCGTTACTATACTCCAAAAAATTGTAGTTTCCTAAATCATTTGCCATTACTTAACTCACCCCTGTCTTTCATACCTGCCTTTCATGTTCGTGAGTTTAAATCTGCCAATGACTTAGTGACATTTCCTGACTACAGATCAGGCGTTCCTGAGTGGCCGACATACAAGGAGGTTCCAGTCAATGGGGATCAAGCTTTAATCAGCCTATTTGAAATGTTTGAATTCATTGATCGTTCTCTGTTGTCTGATTTGGTTCGACTGCTGGCAAGCAACTACAGATGTGGGATATCACCTTTTGTCATAAATTACACTGGCCAAATACTTAACCTCAGTAAACTGACAATGTACTTTCGTGCAGTGAAAGGACTTTTTCTTATGTCATCCGATGTTTGTTTACCACGTTTCCAAAGGGTCGAACTGTACTAAATATAAACAAATACTAACTTATCAAGTTAACTTGCTCTTGGTTCGAGTCTGGCTATACGAAACCAAATAGGTTGACATTAGTACTATTAATCTTTGACTCTTTTGACATATATATTGCAATTCAATGACCTTCACATTCTGTGTGATGGATGGCACATTAGCCTGTTGGCAAAACTAAACACTGAAATCTGGAAACCGTTTTGATGAAAGACAGATGATATGCGTCCAACTTCCGACCGGTATACATTGAGAATGCAATGTGACCAGTTCAGAATGTGTGTGTACATGATTGATGATGTATTGATGGTATCACGAGTTTTGTCAAAATTGATTGATATGCCAAAATGAAGTGCTGAAATTTTGATATCAGTATTGAGTTCCTATTCTTTTAATTATCAAACTGGGATAATAGAGCATAAAAGAACGACTTAAGTTCACTAATAAACTACTGATATGGAATTCTCATTGATAACAAGAATTCAGCATAAAAATCACAGAAATATTATGCACCAAAACGTTGGAGTAACAGCTAAACCAAGCTTGACTTGTATCCTAAGCTTGATACAAAGTTGTGGCTCAGGAACGACAGATTATTCCTCTATTCATCAACAAGCTGAAAATATGGCGTTAACTGGGTGAAAAGTGCATTTCATCTCGTTTATGATTCATTGAAGATGAACAAAAATGGATGACCGGTCACAACTGACGAAGATTATATACGTCCATATTGTGTGGGTACAGCGGTTGCTTGCGCAGTTAGACCGTATTTATTTTGACCGTTCCGAAAGAACATTTGCTTGCTAGAAGGTTCACAGGCGATCTTTATTCAGGTATTTTTGCTAATTTGAGTTCAAACATCAATTTTTGAAGGACGTTAATTTAAATGGCTGAAACTGTGAGTATTACAACTAGCTTGTAATATGTTTGCATCACTCAACAAATCGTTTACTATTTTGCTCACTGATAAAGGTGCTTTTTTGTTTAAAGGCTACCTAGTTCATCTACGTTGGGTTCGATAACTGTTGTTTACAGCTTTAGTAGTTACTGTCCGAATGCACTTAACATGCATCTATCGGTAACTTAGACGACTCAGATGACACCAACAGTAAGATAATTATAACAACAGGTAACGCTAACAAGGTATAGGAGGAGAAACATATTCTACTCGACCTCACCGCTGCAGAGTCAGTTGAGTATAATAAAAAACAGGACACATTTAACCGATACACTGACAACGCTGACCGCCGCTACTGTCCGCGGCTCCTCGGTCGCCGTTCAGGTCAGTAGTGATTCCTAGGTTACCTTATTTACAATGGACCTGAATGTGATCAGGCAGAGTAGGACTTATGTTGTCAACACGCCACCAACCCAGTCTCTGCTACCTATGAATGTTTGGGTAAGTCTGCGAAGCTCATCTGTTTAATAAGACACGGATTCTCTTGGACTGCAGAACACATGCCTGACCTGAAAGACATCAGCGCTACAGATCATCTATGTAGTTTTTAGGTTACGCCTTTCCAGTAATTGTTTTTAGGATGACTTATTGCGCAAGCGCAGGATTTTAACGTAGATTACTTCCTACTGGTCGTGACTTCATACGTCATACATACATAGATCCAACAGTCATGTTGATCGCTATTTCTCAGTTGCAGTTACTACTAGCAAACAACAATACCTGTTCGGCAAAAGGGGAAGCTTTATACATGCGTCTCGTATCTCAACTGATCATACGAATGATGTCATTGAGGATATTGTAAAACAGAGAAAAACTATCTCAATAATACAACAAAGATTATTTTTGTCGATTAGCTTAGTAAATGGGATAGTCCACTATCAGCTCGTTTATACATTAGTATGATACAATTATTGAACGAAGTCAGGGTGAAGAATAGAATATTTGTGTCAGCTACTAGGTGAATATCAGATGAAATTGCCACAATCAGTTTGATG
Source organism: Paragonimus skrjabini miyazakii (assembly GCA_014338405.1). Taxonomy (NCBI): domain Eukaryota; kingdom Metazoa; phylum Platyhelminthes; class Trematoda; order Plagiorchiida; family Troglotrematidae; genus Paragonimus; species Paragonimus skrjabini miyazakii. Next base: position 229,035 of record JTDE01000019.1, read on the forward strand.
TAGTGAGTTAAAACATGAAAGTTAAAAAACAACACGAAGAATCTACTTCAAATATGTCTGCTAAGGAAGAAGTCAGTTGAAATTGCTAAAGAATGAGACAATAGAATTTAGTCTGCCAGTAACCTTCGGCTATTCAGATTCTAGCATCAATATGTTATTGGTTGGTATCTGTTGTCAGTTAAATCAATCGGTGTTTCGTACGTTCTTTCTGGCAAGCGAACGGATAGGTTGCCAAATCTGACAGGAGAGTAAATGTCAGAAAGTATTTCTAGACGGGAATTATGCATGCTGGCCTACTATGCTTTGTCGAAATTCGTTAATCAACACGATGATATTAACTAAATTCTTTTGAAGTTCTTGTTTCCAAATTGACCGCACTACGTGCCAAATAATATATCAGAAGTTGAACGAAGAAAGATGAAACTTCTACACTCTATTCTATATGGTAGTACACGCATTGATCTCAATAAAACTGACCAACTGTCAGTGAAGTTCTACAATGATGTTTGTGTTGAACAAGCCATTTGATGTAAGCATTACAAGAAGTACTGCTGTAATTAATTTGATATTAACTGATCTTTTCGTATAAGTGCATCATGATACAGTAATCTGAAACCGGTAAATCCACTACTCAAAGCCCCGCATCATCGATTGCCAGACACCTCATGATAACAGGTCACCAAGTTGATCCACCTAAATCATTCAAAATATTGTTACGCCATCAGAACCCGAAGCTACTGGCCTTTAGCGAAGCCATGTTGATCAGAACTCACCAACAACCGGCGTTATGTGCACAGAAGTGGTTGAAGCAACTTATATTATTGCCATGGTGGTGATGACATAACGCCTGGTGTGACTGTATGTGTGTCCATACCCTGATTTACATTTGCGACTGATGAGAAGAAACGAAGTATAAATATATGGCAACATATGTCTCCTTTCTGCGTTGGTGAAGATTCTAGATCAATACGAGAAAATGAGCTGCACCTACAGATGAGCAGACCCAACATGTTGACAGGTTGATTGCTTCAACGAAATTTCTGTTCACCAACTACCGTTCGCCATAATTTTCTATCTGTAAACCATTTGATACGATTTATTCCACGGCCAGTTCAAAAAGCTGGACGTATAAGCAATAGTTTTTTTCTCTCCACACACAAGCATGAAGCTTCTAACTTATGAGTACATCCAATAGCAACTGGTAATAATTAACCTGAGAGAAATCGTGTGGTGCACTGAGCTTAGACCGTGATTGCCAACGTCGAACTGATGAAAGTATGATTTTGAAACCTAAAAACTGTTAGAAATTGCGGCAGACATCACTGCACCGGTCAACACTCAAATTTACCAAGAAACTCATTAAGTTGTTCTACATTTACTTATGACAAAATAGTTTAATCATTTACGCCGTAGTTTGTGTAATTATGCTGATTAGGTGTCAATGAAGTGGTTCAACATCTTCAGTGAATATTCCCACAAACTGAATGCAAAACAAAACTGTTTTTATGTTGAATATGACGCGTATTTGGTTTCGAATTTTGCAACCAAATAGTTTTCCAACCGGTCAGTTTCGAACATAAACACCAGGTCCCGGTTTCATTCTTGTCAGAGTCCCTCAGCAGTACACAACTCTACTGAAACAGGCATGCTGTTATAAAGCTTGAGGGTTTAATGTGATCGAATCCCCTTCAGTGTGGGAAACAACCTGCAATTCCGATTTGACGGAGGGTAAAGCAGACTTGCCAGGTTCACTTTCCTTTGAAGACAAAGGAAAGAAAGAAAGAAAAGAACAGCCTTTCGGAAGACGAACAACCTGGGTAAATTCCCAGCAGTGAAAAATTACAAAATCTATAAATAGTCGTGACTTTATTTGATGAAGTGACTGACTGATGGCTCACGGATGAATACTATTTCACCGGGGTTATCGGCTTTCTGAAGACTTGGTTTCAAGACTGAATATTGCTTTCGTAAAAAGAAGTCAGCTTCCGTGTGTGGATATTTTCAGAAAAATCAGACAATGGTTTACATAACCTTTAATAAGCTCTCTTAACACAACAGCACCCACCATAGTTAGATTTTGTGTAAATGATATGGTGCACCCTTGATAAAATAACTTCCTCATCGTCGCTCGATTCGCACTTATTAGAGTTCAGTCATTTAATGAGTGTCACAGATTTCCTAAGTCTTACCTACTGAGTCCGTCGTTTACAATCAAACCAGGTCAGAGGTCTGTTGTTAGCAATCACAGTAGCCATTGTCATTCACCTATTCTGTCCCACAATATGTACTCACGAACGTTTCATCAAAACATCCAACCACCCTTTGCCCTGTGTTCATGTCTGGATTGACCAGATTACGCAACTATGGACACTGTCTTATATAGTACAATCAACTGTTAGATGTTATGTAATTAAACCTCGAAAATACCCTTTCTTTCTGAAGTTGATAACAAACCATTTGATTCATAATTGGACGCTTCCTTTTATGTGATGAACCCTTATAACTGTACTGAAATGAGCCTATTGATGAAACGACGAGGACCAGCATGCCCGATACATTTTATTCCTTTTTCTGATAAGTCCTGAATTGCTGTTAATGAAACAGCTCGGATAAAGTGGTTTTGGTAATCATTCTATAGATCGCGAAACATCTACAGTTTTTTTAAGTATTTTTGTAACCACCAGTTGAAAACAAAATCCTCATGGGATACTCCTATGTGGCTCTCTTGAAAAATCGAATCAAAATCGATCAGAATTTGTTATGATGCAGCCATATAGAACAATGAAAGCTATCGATTGTCCAATGTCTGTTTTCGCTAGTCGATTGCTTGTTTGGTCTGATTTGGCAACATGTTGTTTGCCTTGCTTTCGTTATGTTGCTTTTCTGTTCAACAGTTTTACCAGACCTTTGTTCCGGCTGTTCACACACTGTTATTCGTTTTATCCAAACACATCAATCTACGTAACTTGACGTCCAGTCATCCTTCCCTTGAATTGTAGGTGTATGTATCTGACTTGTTGCATGATCACCGATTTGTCTGCTGGAGCTAATCATCGGTTTGAGCTAAATTGCTGATTCCAATTGAAAATTTAAGCGTGTGGTGCACTAAGACAAAAGAAAATTTTGTATGTTTGAAGTCTTTTTCAATGTTACGTTTGAAAACGTAGTTTGGGTCATGAGAAAATTTCAAACCCGTGCATCACAAATCTTTTCAATACATGTACTCCTCATTGATTGCATTGTCACTTGGTAAATTTGCCGGCAATTTCCAAAGAAATTTTCCAACCGCCCTGGTTTCCCACACCCTTTATCTTGCAGTGTGTGTGGTTTCGTTTTTTCGTCTCATTAAATCTGTTCTTTATGTTCGGTTTCAGTCACTCTGTTTTTAGAATGGTCTCATATTCATCTTGGTCCGATTGCAAATGCCCTTCCTCCTGAACACCCATGCCGGAAGATATTCTTCAGTCCCGCGTCAGCAAAATGTTTGGTTTATTCCAATTATCTTCACGTAAATCTGTCTGTAAACATGATTAATTTTCCACTTCAACTTGCTGAAAACATTACGCTGTCAATATCGAGGTGTTTGAACCCATTTCTTGAATTGACTTAAACATTACAGCAAGTATTTAGGTTAGATTAAGCATCAATTTGTTAGCTCCTCCCTTGGTTGATTGTTATTCCTTTGCATGAAACCGTCCTTGAATATGTGGGTTATTATGGTCTTTGGTCCGAACGACTAATACGAACAACTGAGCTACTGAACATGCGTTCCCTCTGCACTATTCAGCTGTAACATCCGCGAATTAAGCATTGCTTTCTTGAGGTTAAATTGCTTACCGACATGAAAGCATTTCTAAAATAAACTTACGGGGTGAAAAGAAGCGGGAGAATTCAAGTGGTGTAAAATAAACGTCATTCAAACTTGTTCACCGCTTTCACATTCGCCTAAAATATAGAGCTTGACTCTTTCAGGGAGATGGAGTTATCAGAACAGTTACTGTGGTTCTCCTAGAAGCAATCTGGCCAAATGAACGTTAGTCATAAGTGAATCTGGCTAATGACGTGATAGTGAATTGAAAAGACCGAAGTAAACAGACTTTTTTCAGTAAATCATCATCTTTAGTTGGTGTAATTGTAGAGAGTTAATTAACGAGTTACAAAGTTATTGATCAAAAATATGAGGGCATAATGTGATTGGATAAATGACTAACACTAATTTACTGTGATTAGGAACACCAACGAAGTCGGACCTCGGTAGTTACTGTTAATTGGGCTGGAACATTGAGACAGGGATATATTGTTACGCAGGTTGAGTGGGCGTGTTCAACCAAGGAAGCCCCAAGGTTTCAGCAAATTTCTGCACAAACAAATTCGGGTGATGAGGTTGGACTGCGATAGGATGCTTTATTTGACCTACCGCTTGAAGGTTGCCGGAACCCGGTGGACAGTGCGAAATACTCTGTCCATGTATGTGTGTCGGTCACAATCAATCAGACTAGTCAGACTTGATGAACCAATGCATTTTCCCCGAAAACGAAGCCAAGCAGGGTGGTGTGGATATTTTCCATAAGAAAAGCGTCAAGTTATCCTTGCCATTCAAAAGTGAGGCAGCGACGGAGTTAATATCCCGTCAACATCAACACAATTTATTATCATATAGATTGAACATCACCCACAAGTGATCGAAGCTGTTGCACTCCCATAGACTATCCAGACAGCCGATTTCAAAAAGAAGCACTAGACTCGAGTTTCACTCTCATTAGAGCAGCTCATCAGTAGTGGATATCCTCGTCACTGCCGGGACTATAACCATGGCCACGCTGTTCATGGGGCAACCGCGTTTACCACTGCGCCACTGACCTCAAATTAGGCACGACTGAATTATAATATGTAAACACTCAACTACTTTTGCTTGTGAGTAGTAATCAGTTTGCCCGATCGCCGACTGGAAAGTCTATGGGAATGCGACAGCTGCGAGCAATTGTGAGTGACGTTCAGTCTATATGAGAATCAAAATCCTTACTACTCATCAACAACTTATTATGCCGCAAGCTGTATTATCACATTTCACCCAAAAACGGGCGATGCCACTGAACTTAAAAGACAGCGTAACTAATAAAGTTGTCTCTCTTTTCATTTATAAATTTGACTGTTCAGGTGGTTCAGCAAACATGGGTTGCACTACTAGACGACCGTAAGAATGAATTCACAAACCCTGCCCTGTTTGTCCACGTCCCACTGTCTTCGCCTAATTAATATTGACTACTGAGATCCGACTTCATTGCTGTTCCTAATCACAGTAAATTGGTGTTTACCACGTATCCAATCACATGATTCTCCTTTTATTTTCTTGATTACTAACTTTTAAGCTGGTTACTTAATGTTATATATTTATACCAACCAGGGATGATGATACATTGTAATAAAATATGGATGCAGTTGGAATTTATCTGACAGAAATTGGACAAATCACAAAATCAAGTTTAATACCAAAGTCGAGGCGTTCATGAAAGTGAATTTACTGTCTGTTAAATCAATCATAGCAAGCAAACATGTCTGTAGCTATGATTGAACAAGAGTGAAAAACTCCGCACAACATAAAATGTGGGTGTTGTCTGCAATCGTCTAGTTCATTGATTACCTAAATTACAATCTGAGTCAGTTTTTAAAACCATCATTTGGAAAAGCAAGACGTGGTTACATATAAGTAGGGAACCAAAGCTGGCCACTTGTTTGAAGAGAAAAAAGAAAATTTCAGGCTACCTTTTCCAACTAGTTATAAAAGTATGGAACGAAGAAACATGACAGACACCATGATGGGTATGTTCGACAAGTATTCTGGAATTAGTGTTTCTATAATGACTTCAACGAATCCGGTGGCTATTTTGAGTTTTTTTTTGCAGCAACAGTAAGGTAAATTACATTAAATTCACTACGTACGGTTTAATGTTTAATACTCGTGGCTCTGCTTTTCTGTCAGCAATTCTCGTATACTTTCAAAATGTTGGCTACACAGTCGTCGTTGGATGACTGACCACTTTGGACTGACGTATATCACGTCCACCTTGTTTGCACAACAAAATGACCCTCTCTTCGGCAAAACAAAGATCTGGGTTCAGTTGCCAACGCGTTTTAACTGGTTACAATGGATAATGTAAACAGGCTTACGTAGAACGTAAACCACTGACGAAGCAAATTGTTTCACAGAGAAGAGAATACAGTCCGTCACTGAACCTGAGCGTTACACGGGATATGTTCTCCACTCAACAAGTATTCTCCTGACCTTTGAGAGGTCCATGAAACCATTTAGTTTAGAGTTCTCTGTCACACAATGAATTCGCTATCTGCCTTTGATGCATGTTCCAGAATGTGACTCATCACACAGCATAGCAGACTGCCAAGCTAGAGTGACTTAGATATTGTGAAAATTCTCAATGTTACTTACTGCCTAGAGATTCCTAAGAATAGGTCTCCAAGACCCCCGGATACTGATCAAAAACCACTGTAATCAAACAGCAGGAGATGTCTTATGGAATAGTCGTAAACAAACCACAGAAGATATTTGTAGTACACGAGTAAACACCTGAATATATATCAGCTCCAGTAGACAGTTAGACGGGTTTTGCCGCTCTTGAAGATGGCTGTAACCCCGACAGGGCAGTAGACTAGCACTGCAAAAGTGAGATGTACAGCTGACAGTTAAATGTAAAATCTGCAGTGGTTCAGCAAGTGCTAAAATAAAACCAATCTTCAAACACCGATTTTGCCTCAAATGTGAAGAACATCTCGTTTACTTTTGTATATGAAAGCATCAGCTCAATAACACATGATAAATGTCCAACGATTTGGGGTCACTAAAACGTGTATTTTACGGAAAGCACTTCACGAGACCATGATAACAGGATATTAAGGCTACCAATGGGAAACACTGTTTGTCAACGCGAGCGACGTTGTTCAGCTTCAGGTAAAAAATGTGAGCAGCCTGCTGGCACTCATTCATTATGTTGACTGTCTTATAGAGCAGATCAGGCACGTTTTTTCCTCCCTAGAAGTCATGAGTGAGTCACGCATTCAATAACACCACTGCCGTGGGATTCACTTTGACGTGACCCACATATGAGAACACAGCTGTTCATTTTCCAAAAGGGAACTTAAAGATGACCATTCAGAATTAGTATGAGTTTCAGCCGGTGACCCGTTCCGTACATCCCACCCCCATCTTTCAGTAAACAATTATTTGATGTTTGTGTTATTAAGTAAACTGGACACCGATCCAGATTGAAAAATTGTTTGCTGACGACATTTATCAAAACTTTTTTACTGCGGTTTACGTGTTACGCTCGCTGTTTGCTTGAAGAAAGGAATGAGCACGTAGGACACGTTAGATAACGGCAGCCTTTATCACATCGTATCTTTAGTCGTTCGTCACAATAGCAAACTACAGCACATCCACACCACAATTAGTAATGTGGTCGAGTCAGTTTGACTGACAAACCACCGTTTATTTTGCGACATCTGTTGCTGAACAAACGGGAGGTCTCTCATCCGCACTGACAGATTAGGTCCTGCCATAAGAAAATGACTGAAATAGAGAGCTTCCCAGAATCTACAGGTTCATCATATTCCTACATCAATACGTATGTTTATGAAGGTTTAAATAATAACAACAGTAATCACCAAATTTGGTATTATCCAGAAGAACCTCAGAAGTTATGCCGATGAAATGGACCCAGTAAATGGAACTGAAGATTATAATCGTTCAATTTGTCTACCAGATCATAGGTTCGAATTAACAAAATTACTGTATTTATCTAATCATTATGTTTCACTCACTTTCATAACACGTCATTCTGCTTGCTAAAGATCACTAGAATGCTGTATTGAATTTTTGGCCAAAATATAGCCTGTCAGCAATCTTGGACGAGGACTGAGCAGCTGGTTCGATATGTGTGTACTGGAGCAAGTGGCTCAGCAATCTAGTCTACGTGGCTGAATAGATAAAGTATATTGATTAGTGTTGGGCTGCAACAGGAAACGGCCTCAAACTTTATGTCCTTACAGAACGTCAGCATGACTGAAATGTTGCAGCAAGTCTTGAGATTCGGGCGATGTGCAGTTAAACAACAACATAGGCTGAGAAACACTGTTCCACCTTTACAAAATAACTCCGGTTTTAGACTTGAGTGGGAGTATTTCACAGAACGTTTGTCGTCCGTACGCACATATTATGCATAAACCAATCACTATGATTTAAGGAACTGTTGACGGACACAGTTTGAAACTGGGGATCTCAGTAGGGTTTGTTTGATTTCACACCATTGGTTGGATAGTGTGCACAATAACAAGCGGGGTTGTCGTACAGTGATATACTGCGGACAAAACGGTTGTTTATATTTAAGTTTCATCGAAACCAGCAGAACTAGTTCAAAATGTTTAGCAAAACGAGCACCAACCAAAACTATTGCTAACATTTTGAAAGCAGGAGTCTTTGTTCTTTGAGGAGACCATTGTGATTTATCCACAAATTATTCAGTTTGTTGATTAAATGCAGAGTTTACAAGAAAGTTTCCTTGATGGATACGTGTTTTTCACCTTCAGACCTTAAAAATGTTCAACTGCACACACAATCCGTGGACGGATTTAGAGGAAGGTTTAATTCAATGGTGTTTGAAATCAAGCCATGCTGGGGCACTTTTGACAGGTCATATTCACTGATATAGTTTTGTCAAATGTTTGTTGAACCATGTCCGGCAACATATGAAGAAGACATTCCGGTCGCTCACTTCTTGAAACGACCATATCTAGTTTTCACCCTAATGACTAACATCTTACGATAACTCAAGATTAAAATGTGAAACATTCGAGGTACTTTTCGTTATCGCCTTGTTTGTACCGCGCACTTTAAGTCTAACACATCATCCATGAACCATATGACAAGCAGTCGGTCGTTGAGTTGAAAAGTTGTGCGAACATAGAAGTTTTAACTGGCTGACTGCCAAAGCTCAAACCTACTTCAGGCACTTCTCTTAGGAGAGGTAGATGTCCTGTGCATTGCAAATAACTGTGTGCGGTTCAACCATGAGAGGTGAAATATGTGATTCCATGAATAGTTTACTAGTGATCATCACTCTTCGCAACCGAGCACAAGGCTGTCGGCAGGATTTTGACATGCAGTAATAACGAAAACAGTCGGGTTCTTTCGGCGATGTGAATTATTTTGGAAGTGCAATTTACGCCTCGATGCAGACGGCGCTCAGTTTATAACAAGTATAAACTTTACTGATGAGTAGTCGAGAATTTGGTTAATTTCAAGTTGAACACCACCCAAAATTGATCGCAGCCGTCGCATTCCCATAGATTTTCCAGTCAACCCCTTTCGAAAAGAAGCACTAGACTCGAGTTTCGCTCTCATTAGAGCTTGTCAGTAGTGCATATCCTCGCCACTGCCGGGACTTGAAACACGACCACGCTGTTCATGAGGCAACCGTTTTTACCTCTGCGCCGTTGACCTCACATTAGGCACGACCGAATTATCACATGTGAACACTCAACCAATTTCACGTGTGAGTAATATCGCCTAGCAGGCTTAATTAGATCGAAGGTTTTGATCTATCTAGGGAGGCCTAATCACGGGTTTATCGACTGCGTTAACAGACAGTAACTGTGTCTCCTCTCGAGGCGATCGGGCAACCTGACCATTACTCACAATCGGAAGTGGTTTAGCCTTCACATATGATAATTCGGTCGTGCTTAACGTGAGGTCAATGGCGCAGAGGTAAACACGGTTGCCTCATGAACAGCGTGGTCGTGTTTCAAGTCCTGGCAGTGACGAGGATATGCACTACTGACGAACTCTAATAAGAGCAAAATTCGAATCTAGTGCTTCTTTTCAAAAGGGGCTGACTGAAAGTCTATGGGAATGTGACAGCAGCGATCAATTTTGTGTGATGTTCAACTTGGAAGTTTAATCTTTCTTATTTCTAATCAACCCGTCACGAAACCATTTTAGCACATTTATTATTAACTACAGTGGATGAAAAGAGTCGGAGAGTTGTGGTATACCTCTATCAAACTAGCGTTACGAATAATCTAACATCGTAGACAATTTCATTCATGGCGTCATTGTCTGCTAACATTTAGACTGTCATCCAAGCTAACATCTCATCATGACTGCCTCATATGAACTCACACTGGTTGCTGACAGCCTGAATGGACACTTGTCTTTGTCATTCTATTAAGCCGGATTTATCAGCCTCAAGATTTTAGAAAGGATAATTTAATAGCCCTAGCTGATAATGATGTAGTTTATCTGTCCTTCTATCTAGTGTGCACGCCAGTGGCTCCCGTAGAGATATACTATTGATTAAAACATCTAATGGAACGGCAAATTATTCAGCATTCTCAATAGCAATCGGAGTTTATTTATTGTATCTTGGTTTTAGAAAGTCAACAGTTAACAGCGATGCTTGCGACATGTATTCTTACTCAAACAACAGATTTGCTGGTAGTATTTTAAGAAAGTTGCACAGTCCCCGTATTCTACCGCACAATCTAAACCGCACACAAGCCTTAGAAACGAATGTGCTGGATCACCCAGGATACAATGGCCACGAAACTCACAAAGCGATCTCGGCTCTTTACCGAACACTTTTATTCAGAGTCAGGGGGTAAAAGCTTGTCTGTGAATTACGAAATTACTATTAGATAAATGCAACTCACTACTTTATATTAATCGATCGTTGCGTGAATAGCTGACAGTCCTGTGTCGTTGTTAATGATGTCCATTATTGAATGAACTACCTTGTGTTGCCGTTTAACGACCACTCATTCAACAATTTATCACATATTCCATTTTAATATGTGCATTTAGGATTGTTGCACTGTTTAACATAGAAATACCATCAACCTTGTTTTAATACATGGAATCAACTTGACCTCAGTAGAGAGTTTGCTGAATTTCTTATAACCATGTGTGTGTGCGTGTGGTCAGAAGGGTCTTCTCTCTCTCACCCCCTTCAGTTTGCTGCTCAGCACGCTTTATTTTCACACATTGTGTTCTACTCTGCTTCCGATTGTCATGGTTATTTCACCTTAACACTTCCACAGTTCACGGGTAGTCCTTAATCAGACTAGCAGAAAGTCAGTCAGTCAGTCAAATTGGACAGCTGAATGTTTACATGTGAAGTTCCGCAAATGTATTTGTTGTCCGAATTTGAAACATGCTTACCTATAATATAATATTCTTGTTGGTGTGCTACCTTCCTTGCTTGCTTGCACAGTGATGGACATGCGTGCTCATAGAATTGAAATTGGTACAAATTTGTAACAATAGACGGACGAACAAACTAGAAATGTAGTCCATCCAGATTTGGACTATTGACTTCTGCATGCTGAAGAGTGGGTCACAGTTGGAAGGGAACCTGAAAAGGAACAAACAAACGGTACCTACTAAATGACAGTCGGATGAACATCTTGAATTTCACCTTCCTAGATATCACGGGTGTGGGAGAGATAGTGTGGGTTTGAACAATGCGGTGGGATTCAAAGTATGGGGTTTGATATTTTTACACTTTTGGAAGTTGGGCGAGCAAGTATATCTAATTCTGGAACTGCTTATCAGCAAAGTTGTAAGATAATTCCGAAGGCTTAATGGTTCTAAATCTATCCTGAACTGACACCTGTTAGTAGGTCGTTAATATGAACTCTCGTCTGAACATTCATTAGGACGACAGAAAGTTACATATTGAAAGATGCAAGCGTTTCGTTAATTTTCACTGTCAATTAAATAAAACATTCACTTATACAGGTTTAAGGCAAAAAAGAAACAAACAAACGATATATGAGTGCAGTTAGAGTGGAACTGACGACCTCAAGGTCTCGATAACCAAACTGATAACGCCAGCATCTTCTGTCAACAGAGGGCTGATGCCTAACACTAGAGTGATATCACCTATAAAAACGCCAACATTTTGAGAGTGCGATTGCGTAATATGACCATAAGCGAAATGACGGGATAAACCACATGCTCTGCCGTGATTACGTGTTTCGCAATCGAAGACGCCAGATTTTCGTTCGGATGTTTGCATACTCACTCGTTGTCTACGGTAACCACTTGGGAATGTGTTATGTTTTCCTATGCCGCAAGTTTCGATCCGTTCTACCAAGGTATGCGTCACCACAGCTGGAGGCAAGCTGGTGGATGACAAGAAAGGCAGAATTTTCCGAGAAAGAACAATCGGGGTGGTGGAGACTAATCTTGCCGGTAGAATGTAAGCGCAATTCTATTGCGAGATTGTTGAGATCAATAGCAGATTCCGTTTTTCGATTCACGTCGGTAGTATTGCAGTCTCCCACTTAAACAGATTTGAGGAAACTTGCTTGTACCGTGATTATTGTGTTTGAGGGTTGACCACCCGCTTTTTGCAAACTTCACTATCACTTACGCTTACACATACACAAAATCTAGTTCGAGCGATAACGTTGGCTTTCATGAAGAAACCGTGTTGAACACCGCGCCGCTGGCCGCACATTAGGCACGAAGGAATCACCATCTCTGAACACGCCGTCACATTTGCTTGTGAGTATTGATCAGGTTGCCCGATCGCCTCGAGAGGAGACACAGTAACTGTTTTGTTAACTCCAGTCGATGACTCCTCGACTGGGACTTTTCTTGAGGTTGAAGTCACACTAATCACTAACTTGTTGACCGACTGTGGTGAAGATGTACACTACTGTAATACAGTTCGCTGTCGTGTGATTGACGCCGTTTGAGTTTTTGATCGTGTAAGTTGTATGCATGACTTACTGGGCTTCTGGCTCATGCATGTCGGTTTTTGTTACCATTCCAGATTCCCGTTGAGCCCTCGTCCTTGAGAGAAACGCTGTTCCTCACTGCCTCTGCTCCGTTGCACGTTACATTACTGACGAGCGATAACAAGAACAAAACTCGAGTTCAATGTTTTTTTCGAAAAAGGGCCGACTGAAAATTATATGGGGGTGAGAAGAGTGCGATTAGCTGTGGGTGGTGTTCAATCTAAATGAAAACCAAAAATCCCCTACTGCTCATCAATAACGCTAGGTTTATTTCATGAACCTGTAAAATCTCATTGTTTTAAATGAATATCCCTCAACTCCGATTAACAGCTTATCATATGAACATGACTTTTGGCACAAAAACTGAAGGTTACTTGGATTACTGTTCTTATCAGCCAAGTTCGACCAAAAACAAAACCGTTATTGAAATGCCATTGTTGAACACTATCTACCCAAATCATTCACATCATACACTTTCCTTTGCTCTCATAAGTGGCTTAATATGTTCACCAATTTGAGGTCATTGGCGATTGTTTATATCTTACAGCGCATATCTGAAAATCTATGCTTCCCATCAGTTCGTAAGTTGAGCGTACTGTATTTTTATAGTCAAAATGTCCACGCACAACAACAGTCAGCGAAATTGTTTCAGTGACTGGCAGTAAAAAACATGTGTTACAGAAAGAGACACTTGCATGTTTAGATAATCTTTAGGATGCAGAACACACACGGAAATGTCGGTTACAGTCAGCCTAAAAATATGTGTTATTACGTAATAGCTTCAACTTGATACTCTGTAACCGACTAAATGTGAACTGATGGATCAACCGGATTACGTACTGACTCGAGAATATCACTGTGATTCTGCCCAAGATAGGAATTTACAGAGGTTTTAAAAATATACAAGTTACCTTTGTCGGGAAATGTTAGACCACAAGGTGACAGTTATATGAGGTAACGTCCATCAGCCAACGTAGCATATCTGACAACTTGCATATGGTGTAAAACATACACACCACAAAATGCTCGGTATTGAGTTTTAGTAAACAACTTCAAAGAACGTGTTGAACTTGAATACGTTCATTGGATCTTTTAGATAATAAAACTAACTAAACTGCTTGATGTCGACTTCTTGATACTCGGTTTGCGTTTTCAGTTATTACCATTCGGATTCGGATCGGCAGATGTTGTTGTCAGCCTCCTTTATATAGATAGTCAGCACTGAACCGCCACTACTTTTGTACATCTGCTCTGACGGCATCACACTGTTCATCACGCTATTGTTTGAACTTAGTTAGTTAGCTGACTTCATTTCAAGTTTCTAGATGGGAGAGCTGTAGTGTTTTGTCTTATGACTTGTCAGCTTGAAACTTCGCCACAAATTGCCAGTGAATTGCAGGTTCTTAAATGCTGGCCTTTGAATCAAACCAGAAGTATCGTTGTTGGGTTGTCGCCGTGCATTGTTATGATATTACTTCAACTTTTACGGTTAATATGCTGTCGACTTAAGGATTATGGGTAGTACTTTTTCCATTTTGGCGTTTTTCTCGTGTATCCGTTTCATAAAAGGGGAATGAACCAAATTATACGGAAATCATTCACCTTTACCGTTTGGCCTTTTGAGCTACAAAATGCCTATGAAAACCTAAGCCGCTTGATGCACCCGCGTCACGGCAAAAGGTTCACGGTTTCTTGGATTCAACAGTGTTAACGTCCTATTAAGAAAGAACATATCAGAATGTTATCCCCATCCAGAAAGCACTCATATAATGAACTATTTCAGTGGGTCACTATTGGGTGCACTTTCGTGTACGATCCGAAAACATGCCGTACACAATCCACACTTATTGTACACTCCCCAAGTCATCTTGTGCTCCTGATAAGCAAGACGTTTTAGATCTACAAACTTATAACCTCTGACTTGTAGGAGGCTTTCAGGTGTTCCCTCTCCTAAAGGTGTTATGCTAACATCGTTAATCTAATATAAAAAGATAGGTTTCTTGGTAGGACCATGGACGCAGAGCAAGCAAATTAAAATCATCAATCCCATATATGTCAAACGGGTTTCATTTCTCCAGTTACAAATACACTTGGCTGTACATTCTCAGTCTGTTCCAATCTTGTCAATATGTTCAACCTGTGCTTTCAGGTGGTCAGTTTCAAACAAGGTGGCTGTTTTCTTCTGCACGAATAGACACTGAGATTCATATGCAGTCAACACTCAACCGTTGATAAAACCGTTACTTGTCGGTGATATTCTCAGGTGGAACACAGACTTCTAAGAGATTTGCACAACTCCACCATTTGTAAATTTGATAGATTAATTGACGATCTACCTCGGCTATTTGTCTTTGTTTGAGCTCAACTGGAGTCTCCCTATTGTATTTTTGTTGTTTATTCTCGTAGTTTGATCCGGCAGGTTTTATTTTACTGATGAGTAGTCGGGGATTTGGTTTATTTCAATTTGAACATAACCCACAATTGGTCGCAGCTGGTTTTATGTTATTTGCCTGCTTTGTGACTGGCACTGGCGCTGGGTATTATCTTGTTAATTTTGCCAACTGTTAACCTAATGGAGATTGGTTGGATCATTTTTGAGACCAAGTGGCGAAACAGCTATCTACTAGAACACGGGTGATAGGATCATTGCTTGAGGGGACCCAAGTAAAAATGACAGTCAACAGCGGTAGGAAGGCACTAAGAATACCTACGTGATTTCGATTGCATCTAACATTTTCGGCATCGGTGCAAGTCAGACAACAATGTCTTATCACTTGTCCTGTGTTCAAGCTAGTTTTTTAAAGATATGCATTCCATACATTCCAGTATTTGGTTCTGGATGAAATTACACAAGCCTATTTACTTCCATTCCATAAAAGACCGGAAAAAAATCCAAGTTGCTTATTTTGCTATAAATGATTTTTAAAACGTAACCTTGTTCTTTAGAACATCGGGAACAAAACTGATTCTGATCAGGTTAAATATACTGTGCGCTGTGATAATAACTAGGGTGTCCAGTAAGTCTGTATGACAGTCGTGTTAAAGAAGTAATATTTTTAAGTTTAGGTTACCGCAGGTAACCTTGATCAAAATAGTTTCTCATTCAAAAGATTATACGAATAAGACATGCTAGTAGGGAACTAATTAGGTGGAAGTGGCAGAGGTCATACCAGGCAGACCATCACTGTCAATACCACGGACAACCTCATAAACACACGCACATTCTCATAAGCAGAGGACAATACCTAGGCTTGATAAATAACTGGCAAACAACTAGCCACAACCACGCGATCGAATTAATTCTCTACTAGCAATTCTTACTGGTGCAACCGCTAGATTACGAAATCGTTTTAGCCATGGCCATCCGTGGTAACCGAAACGTCAGAAATATTTTAAGACTGTGTTTCGTAACACAGCTGTGCTACTCACCTTCCGAACAACGAATTCACCGGGTTCCGCAGCACGCAAGTGAGCTACTATCCACAACCCTCAACGTTTGCCATTCCCATAGTAGGATCTGTGGTCAAATTTTAGCGGACGTGTATACCGGGTAAATGACAACAACTACGAAACCGCTCCTGTGCTTCCGATGGCCTGTGACTTTTAAGCACACACTTTATCTTACCAAACTTTATGAAAAAGTTACAATATCATCTAAGAGCTTGAGGTAGACTGAGTTTCTGGACACTTCCAACTGATGCTCTTAAAATCAGCGCTGACATACGAACTCCATTGAGTGTGGGATGAATGACAAAACTAACTCGCAAATGAGTTCAAATTGACGATCTTAAGCAGCTGGTCTGTGGCCAATACTACAAGACCGGTCGTGTGCTGCCGGCGGATTCTGAACATTAAACTCATTATAATCCTATCACAATTTAAAACATTTTATCACCTTGTTCTCTCCTCAGATTTCTGCGTAAAACAGCTCGTAAATACGGGCACTTTTAAAGTCCACACTCTCCGAACAAATACTCAAGTGAGCTGACCTAGTAAGCAACCTCCGGCAGTTATACTTCTAATTTGTGCTGTATTCTGAAAGCAACCATTTACGATTCTGCCACTGTCATACATGTTAGCTCGTCCATATACAATCTTATAAGAAACTGCTTGTCATTTGTGACAATGAGACTGACAATGACGGTCACGCTGGACTGGAAGTTATAATGGCCTTCAAAGCAGAAAAGAACTAACTCCGTTCGAACAAAGTAACTGGTGGTATTTACAAACCAAATCAAATTATTTGGTCACCTTTGGAAGGTACAGATACCCTCATGAGTTATATTGTTCTTCAAGGTTTCCCCCCATCCAAGGTCACTCCGGCGTTTTGAGTTATGTCTAAACTGTCAATTCGAATCCAAAATCAAAAGGTAACATGAGGCGCCTGTTTTAATTAAATCCGGTAGCATGAGTATTAAATTTAGATAGCTCGAAAGGCTTCTCAAAAAGAAAGTTGTACAGTGACCCTAACCACTAAATACGGACTCATGAGACGAGTGCTATGTTGTCAGCACCGTCGAGTGCTTGTGAATCAATGCGACACTTCCACTCAGTGAAATGGGAGAGACTTAAATGTTGTGGGATATATTGATGTTACTTGTAATCGGTATAAGAGAAAGCTGGTGTATATCAGATGCTATAAGCAAAAAATAGTGATGTACTGTGTACCGCGAAAGTCTGCAGCGTACTCAAGGCTACGGCGGAGTTCTTTATATTGATTGATTGCAAGGCATCTGCGGCATATCAGCTGTATTTTATCAACCAGCTTAAAACCATGTAGAGCGTGCAACATTAAGGCTAATCAAACAAGATTCTAGTAAGTCAACAATAGCCTACATAATAATGTTGTATGAACGCTTACCACTGCAGCATAGGCGTTTGCGACTATTGTAAGACTGACTGCGATACTGGCTAGGTACCTCACGAAGTTGTTTCATCTACTACTCAGTTTCACAGCGCAATTATGATTTCTCATTTAAGTAAAAGCAACAAATGACGCACCAGCCTCAACCTGTTCCACTGACAGCTTCAGACCCAACGTCATCGATTGCTAAACACCTCATGACAACAGATCACCCAGTGAACCCATTAACTCTCTGTTACGCTGTCGAAATCCGAAACTATTGGCTTTCGTAATCAGAGCAGAAAGAAGACATGTTGCGGTATATCAACATTTCATTTACGCTCATCAGTCGCAAACGTGAGACATACATGATATATACATCATACAGATAGGGACAAACAGGGACTAGACACGCCTACAAGCATACCAATTATTGTGTAATCACGACCATGGCAACCCGATAAGTTGTCTCAACCACTTTTGTGCACACAACGTCGGCTGGTAAGTTTGGATGAGCATCGCTTCCCAGAAAGCTAACAACTTTGGGTCGCGATTGCGCAACAATATCTTGAATGAGTTCATTGGGTCAACGTGGTGACCTGTTGTCATGACGGGTTTAGCAATCGATGAGGTAGGATTTCGAGCAGTCAGTGCACCAAATTGAGACTGATGCGTCATCTGTTGTTTCAACCACTTCGGGTTGTGCTCGATGACTCGCTGGGATAGTTGGCGTTCTGTTCTGCCTATGTAAACGTCACTGCAACTGCAATTGAACTGGTACACAACATGGGAGACAGAACAATTGGACAAACTACTTTCACGATTACGGAGAACTGGTCCTCTGGTGGTTGAAATAAGCGCAACTGCGCAGCCGCATATGTTCGAGCCAGAGCAGACTTTAATTTTTGCTTTATATCTTTGGCTAGATGGTCACCCTTGAATAGCAAGAAAAAGAAAGCATCCTTCTGTTGACCCATCAATATGGGATCAGTGCCCTTCTTCACCATATTATGCGCCTCATTGAATTTGTCGGAGTATCCATTTGCTAGTAAAGTTTGTCTCAGCAACTCCTGCTCTGTTTGCAGAGTGTCCGGGGTGCAGATACCCCTGGCTCTGTCAAACAGTGTTTTAACCAAACCTCGTTTGCACGCGATAGGAGAAAAACTGAAAAACTGAAGATATCGACCACCCCATGTCGCTTTGTGGTGAACTGAGCGTTGTAACGTACCACCCGCACGTTTTTTTATGAGTACATCGATTTCTGTGAAGCGATGTTCATCCAAACTTAGCAGGCGACATTGTGTGCACAAAAGTGGTTGAGGCAACTTATCGGGTTGCCATGGTCGTGATTACATAATACTTGGTGTGCTTGTATGCGTGTCTAATCCCTGTCTGTCCTTATCTGTATGATGTATATAACTCGCATGTTTTACGTTTGCGACTGATGGGAGTAAATGAAATGTTAACATATCGCAATATATATCTTCCTTCTGCTTTACTAAATAAGTGAAAGTGCTAGAGGATACGCAGAGTACAAACTTAGTCTGTCGTAAAACTCAAAAGCTGATAGTCACCTTACCAGTAGAAAACAGGTTTAGCGTATTACATTTTCATACCGCACTTTTATCGTGTTGGCCAACGAGTCGTCTAACTCGAATCACCCGGTAAAATAGGACATAACTTTTGCAACGCGGACTGAGTATCCCTAGTGTGTTTGTTGGTCAGATGTTCCAGTGTATGCTTCACTCAGCGGTCATTTGCAGTTCGTTGTAGATCGTTTGACCAAAGCCATCGACAATTATGTTCCAATGAGATATTCAGTGTGACCCAGAAGCAACATCACCACATCGGCTGTGCACAAGGTATTTACAGACAGTAAGCGTATGAGCTTGGAATAGATATTGGTTGAAGAAAATTAAACAGTATACTCTGAGTTCAAACAGTAACTAGGTAGAAATAACCTGGGGCGATCCCCTGAAGCCATGTTTTTCAGCAATGACGCAAAGATGTTATACTAAAGGGTATACCATCCATCTTCGAAACAATGCTCACGAGAAACTGTGTAACCAGAACAGAAAAAGTGCGGCCTTCCACGTAATCTTATAGAATCGGAAGAAAGCTTCGACTTGGGTGAAATTTCACACAAAGCTTGATTGTCTTCTCACTGGAAAAATTGATGCAGGATGGAAAACATCAAACAGCATTAAACTATCATCAGATGACGTCTTTGTAAGTATCATATTTCAGGGGAAGTGTTTGTGGATTATAGCGTTTTGACTGGAAACATAGTTTTGTTAATTTTCTAAGTCAGCTCTACTAATGAAGGCATTAGAAATTACACATCTCTGTATCTGTTAGTAATACACGTCCGTAAATCTAGAGAACGTGCAAAAATGATGTTGCTGTTTTACGGTAAATTGGAAACATCATGGAGTTTATATGGTTTGGGCAGGTTGGTTGATGCAGAGTAGTGCTTAGGTGACAAATCTTAGCCAGCATCTTTTAGCGTGAGCTATACTTGATGTGAATAACCGAAACAAACTTCCTAAGAAACTTTCAGATACAAATGAGGCAGTGGTTCCTCTCAAACTCCACAACACGGTGTATGCAAATTTTACAAACACTGTAAATAGTGCTGTTTATGGCTTGAAACCGCATATCACATCATCTTAATCTCTAAGGATTTTTATAAATGGTAGTGATGCATTCTCTTGACATTGAGACCAAATCTAATTAAGTAATTTATCAAACTAAAATTGCCTCTACGATAGTCTGACTTTGATCAGCTAACATTTTTGGAACCAGTTGTTTAGTTTGACCACAAACAGTCGGTTCATATTGGATAATAGATGCAATTTTGATGTAAAAGTTTGTTAAGGCGCTAGCTACAAGACGACTGGCGGTTTATCATTCTAACCGTTGGTTGAGATGAAATGTTGCATATCAGGTGGTCTGTGTTGCTTTACAAGGAGCAGACTGACAGTTGACATTGTTTTGACAACAACACACTGTCTGCTGTTTTTTGTGATTGCTCTCCGATTATAGTGTTGTGTTACTGTTCCTGTGCAAATCGATCAGGGATCATGAGGTAAAACATTTAGTCTGGACTAGTAGTCACAACGGAATCTCCTGTAGATGGTAACAATTTCTAAAAAAAATTGGAATATTCGGGTAGTGGTCTTGTGAAAACCAACTTCCAACTAATCTGCACTAAACACAACAGTGCCGCAAGGTTTAGTTATTTTTTTATCGGCCTGTCAAATCTTGGAAAACAGTTAGTTGATATAACTTTTGAAAGAGGTTATCTGGATTAAATGAAATTTCTGGACTATAAATCTCTCAAAACAAAGATATTATGAATAATTTTCAAAAACTGTTGAACACCACATTTGTATTAAATGCTAATGCATGTTAGTTTGGATTTTATTAAACAGTAACATGCTTTCAGTGCATTTGCTTCATGAAAGTTGTCTTTGGGATAATAAATTTAGGGCATAGTTAACCGTTCCTATTTAAAGCCAGTAACACCATGCTTAACAATTCCAAAACCGAAATTGAATTACGTAACGAATTGCGCACGAAAAACCATGCGAAGATAATTTACACTTTGAATGTTTATGCTCATTATCGTGGATACACACTAAAGCGTGGTTTAAATCCGTAACAAAAGTTCGGGGATTAGGATTAGTTCGAATTGAACACCACTCATACTGGGTCGCCGCAGTAGTGTGTATCCTGACCTGGACTGGCATTTGCTCCTGTGGTTGAGATGCCAGCGCATTAATCATAACAAGAGTAAACACAAGATAGACGTGACCAAATTATCATACCTATACCCTTGGGCGCAAAATTGTGTGAATAGTGTACAGCTTTCCCTATCACTGTGAAAGCAGAATAACCAGAATCACTGTCCAATTCAATTGATAACCCTGTGATGAGGATATCTCAGTCAGGTTAGAGTTACGGTCCAGGCGAGGATATGCACAAATGATGGCCTGTCATAAGAGCAAGACTCGGGTCTGTCGATTCTTTACGAAGTGGACTGGCCGAAAAGCCTATTTGAATGCTATGGCAGCGAAGAAACTAGAGTGGTGTTCACTTCGAAATAATCTAAATCTCAGAAGTTCTATCAAAAAACTCGAAGCACTCGAACACTGAGAGGTAGTCTACAGAACCGGTGCAAGCGGTCAGAAAGTACAAGAAAACGGTAGTGAAATCGATTCCAGTAGCCGTTTGATGAGGAAAAGTTGAATAATTTAACTGCATAACTATGCATTACGTTGAGACCTATTCGGATTACAGTGACACATTTAAGATAGGCTGCTGCAGAAACCGTGATGAATTGCGGAAAATAACATTAAAGATCATTCATGGGTTTCGCAATTTTAGGCAAAACTTTTTATTAACGTTTGCGAATCCAAGCATCAAAAGCAGGGAATGTGCGATAGTTTGTATCCTCAAACATTCTGTATGACCCTTAAAACACTTGAAAGAAAGTTATGTGAACTGTTGTACGCATTTGGCAAACATTCGTTTGATCGGCTCCGTTTCTTAGTGGTCTAACAGAATTTGGTTAGAATATCAATGAAACTATATCTCAGAAGGTAGGTAAATGATTAATATTTTGACAGCGACCTAATTTGTTGCGTACCTCAAGTTGTTCAATGACTCAGTGACACATATTAATCAGCAGACCGAACCGATTGACTTTTGATTACGTTTTATTGATTTTCTTTTCTAGGAAGTAGAAGGCAATTGACTATGTAAACTTCAGCCATGTCACTGTGTCATCGTATTTTCCCAACCCCCACAGATGACTGATGACACGTGAACACCTCTTATTATAAACTTAAGATTCCATGTAAACTGAGAAAGGAGAGCTACTAATCATTTCTAAACAACTCCATCCGTTACTGTGATTATGGATCGGAAACCGTGTTTGTGTAGCAGAATATAACGCGAATTGGCCAACATATGCAAACGAAGCTTTGTATCTTTGATGAGCAAGATAGCTAATCAAACTATTGTTCACACATGCTGGAGGTATGTATTCACTGGAATGTTATATCACAAAACTTCGAGTGCTGACAACTATGTTGCGCGATATCCGATGCAATTAATTAACAGACACGGCCGGAAGCGAAAGGCAACAATCAACATAATTGAAAAAAGTAACGTCTGCACTGAAGCAACACTCATTAGTGAAGTTCTGTTTCAAGATACAGGACGTCTAGTCGCACAGATTAGATAAGTTGACACTCTTGCCGAAATCGTCGTTGTCAACCAAACTTTCAAAATATTGCATGAAACCCACGTGTGAAACTCGACGCTTCGGTTGGATTCGAACCAACGACAAAAACACCATGCCGCAACGCGGCAAGCGCTCTACCGGCTGGGCTGCGAAGCCGCGCCAGAAGCTCGGAACTTCAACATTTGGACTTTGTTGCTCACCCGTCCCACTGTCTTATACGGAATCCACCAAATAATCCCGGGGATTGACTGTCCCGGCAGGATTTCTCGAATAGTTCACGCCGGAATCCACCAACATCACTATTGACCATGGAAATTGTTTTATCATACCTGCATGTTGTTCCTGTCGCTTGTTCGAATCCAGCCGAAGCCCCGACTTCACACAATTGGGCCTCATCAAAAATCCTAAATCTGTCAAACTCTCTTTTGCAATATCAAGAGGTATTAGAAGAAAACATAGAAAAATGTTATCACTTGCCAAAAGTGTGGTTTTCCCAAAAATGATGTATCACTTCACTGCGGGTGAAACCATGATTCATCATTAAAAAATAAAGCATTTATTAGCTTTGTGCTATGTAATGCTTTGATCATATCAAAAGTTTCGTATCTCTTTTTGATATGATGTGACATTCCGTCCTCCTGGACCATCTGGTGAATTAAGGCGAACTAACATTTCTGTCTGAACCACTGACCGTAGGGACTCGTATCAGCGGGTTGTTACGATTCAGAATCATTAATCCAGGACTGTCATTATGAAATCTGCCAAAGCAAAAGTTTGCGTTGAAGTCAATGAAATATTGGGATATATGTATTCACATGCCTGATGGTCAACCCATGTTATAAACTGTCATTCAACAGGAAATCCTTCTTCTAAGCTATCACCAGCGAGCTCAGACAGCAAATGGCATAGCGATTGAAACAGACGTC
The DNA here is from genome assembly GCA_014338405.1 of Paragonimus skrjabini miyazakii. Lineage (NCBI taxonomy): Eukaryota > Metazoa > Platyhelminthes > Trematoda > Plagiorchiida > Troglotrematidae > Paragonimus > Paragonimus skrjabini miyazakii. The sequence goes on from JTDE01000019.1 coordinate 252,868, forward strand.
TTAATAAACCTGTAACAGCTATAAGAAACCACCTAAGTTTTGTATTTATGTTTGACGTTCAACAATCCAGTTACGTAAGAGTATAATTTTAGGGCTATGAAATTTGTCTGACCACTGGACGTTTCGCAGCTGGACAGGTTCACGCGCCCAGTCAACCTACACATTGTGAATGCGTTTTATCCCTTAATGAATCAACAGTCACGAGACTAATCTATCCCAGACGCGTCAATCATAAAAGCAGTCCTCTGACTACTAGTCAATTGAGTAGGGGAGGGCAGACGAAATTCAACCACATGTAAGCTTTATAAAAACTATACACAGCCACAACTTTGACATACACGTGCTTGTGTATTGGCGACTTTAAAACGCTAAACGTATTAGCATTCAGCCTATCTTTTTGTCGATGAAAAAAAACAGTGAAGTATGAAGTTTGTTCAGCAGATGTCTGTTCCTTACAAGATAAATAATAACGTGCACATTAAACAGACGTTTGCAAATAAGCCCAGAATGATTTTATAAGTGAGAAAAATTATACAGATTCAGTATCGGGTAGCCATCAACAAATCTGTCAAGCTAATCATTTTATCAGTGTCCCTCATTACTGTTAATATGTTGATAGTAGAAGATGAGAATGGTAAAAAGTATGTGCTCGCAAAACCGCTTACTTATTGTCTGTTCTGGAATATTTCAATCGATTCAAACATACTTATAAGCTTGAACAAAACAGTTTGAACAGGGAAACGGGTAGATACATGCATTTTGTATACATTCCTTGGTACCCAATTCATAATAATCTGAATCGTTTTTTATATCAAACAGTAATAAAGCTGACGGATCAGAAGAATGATATTCGCAAAACAATTAGGTTGCCGCAACATGTTTACGGATACTGTCCTTGATTTACAATGCTAAACGTTAACTTTCCAACATGACATGGCGACAACAGTATTAACTGGCATACATGAAGTAAATACCCATAAGCGTTCTAGTCCACACCTATAACCATCCAGAATTAACAGCTAAAGAGTGGTGAGGTTAGCAACATAGGTCTGTAGATCAAACGGAAATTTGTACTACCAACGACCGTGTAGTGAACCAGTTAACATGCATTGGTTATCAGTTTTACAGTAGTACCGTTTGATTAAGAAGAATGAACACGTGATCTCGACATGACATTACCATTGTCCATGACAAACTTGACTAAGGTTGTGGAAGCTACTAAGGATTGAATAATACCTATCAACTTTTTTACATTTCGTACGTTCAACAAGAAGAGAATGCACGGTGTATTTCTCCTACAAGGGAGCTAAATTTGATGTGATAGAAAACAGGCGATACATTTTTGATTGTAAGCCGGTGAACGTCGTTTGGATGCATACTGTTAGCAATCAGGTAACCAGTTCCAATCACGGTCAGATCAGGTTCACTTATGCCAGGTGATAAAGGCTTGTCCATGTAACCAAGGTATTCTGCTGTATAACAACAGCATACAAAACGAATGGACAGATTTACTAAACTATTTATAACCGCACAAGTGACGTTGCGGTTGGCCTTGTTTACTATTTCAACGCCACTTTTAAAAGATCGCAGGGTTATCGCAAGTTGCTCCGGTTCACTTGTTGCGTTTGTCACCGACGACTTATTGATAGACTACTCCAGACCTCGTCTCGTTAGGTTGAGTAATACCTGCGAATATCTGGCAAGCTGCCTCGATAAATCAAACTCACATATCCCTTTACCCCTCTCTTTGTAACGGAAAGAAGGCGCACGCTTCTTAGCGCTTTGTTTGATCCTGATAGTCACAAGTACATTGTGCACAGAATATACACATTAGACGATTCGGGGTCAAGCAGTAGGTGGATAAGAACATACTCGCAACAAGTTTATATACTTAAGTTCAGGACAACCCGATGGATCTTCCTAGTCACCTATATGCACAAAATTACGGCTGCTTAATTCCGGTAAAGATGAATTTGTTGGAAGGTAGTAATTTTAGGTTTATTTTTAGCAGCCGTATCTTGGTTGAGCAAACTGTGTCAACATGTTTATCTATTATTACGACATATCTATAAATCGATTATGAAGTGGTATCTATTGGGTGGTTCATCACATTCAAAGTGTTCAGCCACTGACTGTTTTAGGCCACTCACTGCAATGGTAGGCAGTTTTTCCTTGCAGTATGACAATCGCTGTAACCACAAATAAAGTGGAAGACAACGTAGTCTGTAATCAAGCTCATCAAGAATGTGTCTGCCGGCGTTTTGAACTGGACGCGGCCGTATGATCACATACGTACGAAGTTGGATAGACATTCACTTATCCCCCAGGTATCCACCATCCTTATTTTGAACCATTTGAATTGGCTCACTACGCTCGCTCACCTTGCGAACCTCAACGAACCTCCTGATGTGACTGTGATCTATTAGGTTCTCATGTGTTTCCCAATTATTAGCTGGCCTTCAGATCTTCTACATTACTTTACACCCCTATTATTTATTCATGAACTGAAAACCTTTGTTTAATTTGTCATTGTTTTTTAATGGTATCTCTAAAATTAACTTTAAAAACATGTCTTTCCAGAGCAGTGTAAATATATTGATAGATTCATGTGCACCCTTATAGTTTTATACAAAAACAATGAAATCAATAAGTTGCTTATGAACCAACGTTCTGTTTCCTCTTCTCAAACTAACTTTACTTACACTGTTCTGTTCATTCTTACAGTATGTCCATATTTCTCTTGTTTTCAGCAAACGTATAGAGGCAGGCAAGCAGGCAGGCAAAACTGTGTGCACACGAGCAGCCACATCAGATCAATCGCAATCGAATGTTGTTACAGCAGTGGAAACAGCAACAAAAAACAACAGCTGACCTAAAGCATTTTGCATGATCATAAATAATGCATCACGGAGACCTATGTCCAGCAATATCGATTTTTTGTGTCAGTCACCGGTGCACTGAAGTATGACCGTTTTTCTGCTGTTCACCGGCTTGAACCGAGAAATCAGCCCATTGATGTATTTTTACTCTCTAACTGGAATCCATAACAAGTACACAGAATCCATTTGGATGGTAGATGAAAATTGCTTGACCGAATAAAGTAGACAAGATTGTTAAACATTTGTTTTAGAAATTTTACTCCTGAGACTAAATTATCTATATCTCTCAGTCTTAAGAAAACTCAGTCCATTTAGCTGTAAAACAGGTTGGTTAGACTGTTCAGGTCATTAAGGATTTCCACAACTTATCAGCTGATATGCGCTCAGTAAACTGATAATCGTTGCATTAGTCAATATCAAACATGTCCTTGTCGGATGAATGGAACTATTTACGAAACAATCGGCATTGTTTCGTTATTCATGATAAAAACTTTAACTGTCGGTACCTCTAGTAAAATTATGTAGAACAATGAAACGTTGTTATTTACGTAATCTTCTTAAAGTGTATATTTCCTACGATGTGACTAGGTATGGACAAATAAATATGATTAACCGGAGAATCAAGGATAGTCCAAGAAAAAATTTACTACCCAAAGAATTCGAAAGATGAATGTGACCGGTACATGGGTGGGAGAAAATAACCAACACGAAGGAGGTACCGAAACAACGAATACCAGAAGGCGGCAGTTTCAACACAAAATGATGTTGAGTATGCAGGAATGGAGATCTTTACTTGTCATTGTCTTGGGCCATTAAACGATGTATTGCCAAATGCTCAAGAAATGGTAATGAATTTTGAATCTGCCTATATTTCTAACTATATCTTTCCTTTTCCGTAAAGTTAGGTTTCATCCATCACTTCCAATTCAAAGCCTAAGGTTTTCCAAATCGTAAAACATGATACCAAATGAAAGAAAGATGCTGCGAATGACAATAAGGTTGTGGTTATTTAGGTTATGCTGCATCAAATTGTAAATGACTGTCCGATCACAAGTTGATGAATCGGTTGGTTTACCACTCCTGCTGAGATCTCTTGCAAACGCAGCCATTTACGTGCGGTGATTACGGCCGACATATATGCGGGAAAGCACGTCCGTTACATGCCGTATATCAGTTGTCATCACGATTTATCGGAAAACGCTTTAGATCACTTATATAACGACTAATGTTCGTGACTGTATTACCGAAAATCAGGTATAGATTTATCAGAAGGTGACTTGTATTTGCAGTTGCGCGGACAAACGACGTTAACAAGGTCATCCTTGTTGAGCAAACGATGTAACCACCGGCCCTGAAGTGGAAGAACTCAATAAGTTATATAGTTCAGTCATGTGCAATAAATGCTTTCATCTTTACTTCCAGATCCAAATAAAGGGAAGGCGAAACGGTACTCACATTCTGAAACGGTTGTGTACATCATAAACTGCTATCGTCCATTGTGTCAACACGAATCACATACAGAAGACATTAAGATAACGTGATCTCCACTTCTTTCATAAAATCGTATTAATGGAGGACAGTTTAGCTCGTCGGAATTCGGCGTACAAACGCTGTTCCGTAGCACACTAAAGAGATGTTTGTGAGTGTGTCACTTTCTAGATCATTTGAACTTGTACAATAAAACTCCGGAGGTTCTTGACTAATCATACGATACACTTTGTGATACTGTGACTGGTTTCTTTTTATACAGATTATGAAAATGGCGGTAACATTTTATCCACTTCTCACACAAAACCTCACTAACTTGGTCACTCATAATATAACATATCTTATTTTCATCGTGTTATGCCATCTGAATGCCAAGTTTGCATCAAGACCATTCTTCTGTAAGAAGAGAACAGCCACGAATACAAAATTCGTATTCCAGGCTGTTGGATTATACGCAATTTTACCCCGTACGGTCATTTTTTTTGAGTGTGCTAAAAAATCATATGAAAACTTTCTCCTTCAAACAAGTGGTCTGCTGACCGTTTCTTTTACCGATGTACCTCATACTGAATTTAAACCAACATCCCTATTAGCAGTGAAATGTGATGGACACAACCTAACTTTTCTCAGTCAGATAGACTAGTGCTGTTCCGGCTTAAAGTACTACACATGCAATGTCGCAGGTTATCGATGTAGGTTTAAATTTTCCATTAAAAGGTTTCTATGTTCTAAGCCCTTGTCTACAACGGTAAACTCAAACTGTGGTGTAAACCGAACACATAGATCAAAGAACAGTAGTTTATAAGTCAGCAGACAATAGGCAAAATCATAAATCTAATGGCAACTGATCGTTAGGCGAAAAAAAGATAACATGTGTACAAGCAAAACTAAAATGAAACTAACGCTTCAACTAATGTAACACGATATGTGAACAAGCATTAGATAGGCATAACTCATCCTCAGATTATGTATGACACCACTTCAATATTTAAAATGTCCTTGTCCCGTCGCACTCATCACACATACTTTTTGGATTTAAAAATACTAGTAACACAAGTACTTTGAAATAGTACAAACAAAATTCTAGTGTCCATGTTTTTGAGACACTGAGGAAAGTCGAGGAATTAACGTGTGGCAAAATTATGTCAACGCTGGACAGTTATCCACCGAAGGCAACTTGAACAGGGAGCACTTCCTTATCATCTGCTAGCAAATGACTATTACTTTCTGACGTTGACATGACCCGTCGCTTCTGTGTATCGTGACCAGAGGTCAGCGTAGACCGGTCACTTAGTTGGACTTCTTTTGTCACGGTTATTTTCAAGATGCTTTCAATCAATACAAAAAATCATCGGATCAGAAACGGTGTTCTTTACTGGTGGATGGTGGCCTTAGTTTGTATCCTACTGTTTTCTCAGACTTGAACGAAAAAATCACATTTACTTTTAAGTGAACCCATTGATATATCAAAGTGAACGTACGCGAAAATGTGTTTCAGTGTAACGTACATCGTATTGGACCAAAGGATACATTCCCTAGCACATTTCTTTGTCCACGGAGGAATGCACATATGCAAACATGCATAGCTTTTGATGCATTATTGATTGTTCGTTGATTGTGACTTGTCGATTCATCAGAAAGTCATGAGGTTTAGAAATGGGGATTGCTAAAATTGAGCTACCCATTGTGTGTGCTCAGAATGCAGGATACCTAACCTCGGGAGACGACGTAGGATTATTATTTTCCCATATTCGACCGTAGAAAGTTTACTAAAATTGCGCCCGCAAGCAACTGATTTGACTTCATCCTTGTTAAGCCAATGTCTTCGTAGCCGAAAGCTCCCTCATTAGAAAAGGTTTTTCTGCCTAGGTTTTTCCACTGTAGTTTCTTAGGCTCCCATTAGAATTATTTTAACAAAAGTATGCCTTATATTAATCATTACATGTAGTGTCCATGTGTACAGTTCAATCGTTTAATGTTCACTAATGGCTTTGGTGGTTTCTACTGTTAATTGGTGAGAAATCCTGTTTGGGCAGTCAGTCCGCTGAATCATCTGGTGGGTTCCATATGACACGGCGGATGAGGCATGTAACTGAGTTCGAATGGGAATGTTCTTAGCTCCAGAAGTGGTTTCGTAGATAAGCTGTTAGAACGGTTGCCGCAATTTGGCATGTTGTTTATGTCGCTAGTTCGAATACAGCCGAAACGATTTTTTTGTGACGCATGCATATCAAGGTCATTCATCGTCCGCTCTGCTAGACTACTTCTCGATAGGATGCAGTGGTACGTCACTAATATACAAATGTCAGCCAAATTGAGTTAGTATTTAAGAAATCACCATCAGATTGCATTAAACAGACTATATGAAATAGGACAAGTAACGATTTCACATATATCTGGACAGCTCACAAATGGCAGAGAAGACTTAGCGGACTGATTGCTTTATTTCGACTAATTTCGGCCCGGTTTTGGAATATGCCAGCATATCTGCACCACGTCATCAGGCTACCGATTAGATATTTGACACCGAGTTCTAGTCAAAGCTAGTTTTGTATCATTCATTTGTTCTACGCAATTACTAAATGGTGATCGGTTCTGCAAACACACGACCACAAAAACGAGAGAGCCGTATGCGATTAAATATGGACAACGCTCGAAAGTGCAAACGATTGACCATTTCCTCATTTAGCACTAGCTTGCTTGGCAAATGCTACAACTACTATGTTATGTTTAATACTCAAGAATGGATTTTTACGGGGAGGGGGACACAATGGCTATTGGAAAACTAAAAAACATCAGATTGTCAACAAGAAGAAGTATTCGTTGCTTTCGCTAATCATTTCAAAAAATTTTTGGTGAATTTCTGTTCTCTTCAGTCAGCATGTTAGCTGCCTGAAAGAGCTCTACTGTCAGGGGACAAATCGCAGGGATGGATGGATGAACGGGTTTCAATATCATCTAATGGCTTGTATCGAATTGCAGTGTAGACGGTACTGACGATATATCTATTTCAACTAGTTTATAATATAAAATTCTCGCTTTTCTGATCAACCGGAACATCGAAATTATCTAATTAAATAGTTACTTTAAGCAATGAAGGTAGTTATTACCCTGTTCTGTTCTGTTTGTTCACCGATGTGTGAAGGACTAGCAGGATTGTGCAGCTAGGTTATGTCGTATAATCTTGACGTCATTCCATTCACACTTTCTCCGACTGTTCTTCTAGCCAGGGAGTATCGTATCTGTAGGCGACTGAAGTTAAAGTTTGTCGAAGCTCGTGTTCATAATCACAAGAACGCATCTGTGATAAGCAGACTCAGTTCGCTTCGTTAATAACCGAGTTGTGGATTGAAAACAGGTTAGCTTAAACAATAAAAAATATTCTGTCGCGCATCTCAGAGGCTTCTCGATGAAACTGCATAACGAACTAATATTTGGTTTACGTGCGTTCATTTAGCCTAACTGAGAATCCAAAGAAAGGTAGAATAGATGCAGTCTCCGGATAACAACAGCCAACTTGACAGAAAGCAAATGGTCACAATCAGTTTATCAATGTTCTTCTTTAATGAACACTACAAAACTATTTACTTTTTACTGTCACCCAGTCTGGACTCGAACTTTTTCAGTCGACACATGTCTTCTTTATTTTTGAACGTAAAGAAACTGACCGATTACTAGTTGAACAGTCCAACATTCTTGGCAGCTAGCACTGGTTATCACTGATAGAACAAACCCCGTAAAATCTCTGCTCTAAAATGACGAAAAACCTGAGAAGTATCAATTTGGTTTCTGACCCACAAAATGGCGTCAGTTAGTCCGACAATCACTGGGCAAAACGCTTCGTATATGACCGATCATGCAAGCAGAAGCAATCATCTCTCAAGTTGATCAGAATTTTCCCTCTTCACAATTATTTGCTACTCCACCCTAAAACGAATGTCCTTGAGATGTTGAATGCTACCGGCTTGAGAAGCCCCAGTAGACAGCCGTCACAGTAAACCATGTGAGCTTTGACGCGGCCATCGTGGCATCATTTCCACGTATTGCTCTATGCATACACACACACGGACACTCATCCTGTCCGCCTCTCTAACCTCACCCCTTTCATTCCTAGGTACTAAGCTGTGACCGTTTGAGAAGCCTGCTATACGATCAGTACAAATACTTCCAGAGGCCCAGTTTGATTCGGTCAAGTACTGCCCATACTACCCAGCACGTGCGTCTATACATAAAGCTGACCATCCTGTCACCTAGCCTGGTAGGTAGTCCATCTGACTTAGTGGGCCCTTTGTATGTTTGTGTGAACAGATGAGTATGTTTGTGCTTTTGTGGGTGTGCGTATAACTGTGAGTTCAGTTGCGCACATTCCCATGTGAACTATACCTGTCCTTCGTATTTTTGCTGTTGAAGATGTTTGTGGCCAGCTGAGCTGTACAACTGAAATATACAAAATGTTTCATTTTCCGATACACTCGCCAGAAGATTTCAACTTCCAGATATTGCGGCACAGTTAAATGTGTTGACAGAGTTTTACAAAATTACAGCCAGCATTACGGGTGTAAAACTTGGTGCTTCGGTGTACTAATTTATCAACTGGTGATTCAACTCAGTAGGTGAAATATTTCGACTGATGTATTAATGAATACACTCGAGTAAATCCGAGATTAGGAGGCAGAATAATCCAGTTGTCTGACCGCCAGTTTGTTTGAAACGGAATCCTAGTCGCATCGGCAGCTGAATTGCTCACATTCCTCCATCCATTAAGCAGTACCGGCTGACGACGGTTATGAATGGGTTAATGAATGCGGGACCGTTTGAACCTTCTGGGAACTTGGATTATTCTTCTTCATGCGAGCCAGTGTTTCCTCTTCCGACTACAGTGTGTAATCAAGATTGGGTAACTATGTGTAAATATCCTGACACCGGGCGGCAGTTGCCTTCTGTGGATGAATTTCTATCACTAGGGGCAGCCGCTTCAGATCATACATGTCCGAATGAGACTACCTGCACTTCGCTGAAGGGAGAAAGCCGATTATGGGGTACGGACCCCAGTTCCATTCCTTGGATGACCAGTAATCTGATATCTGTCCACTCAAACTTGAGTGGCAATGAGTCGATTACTGACATGATTCCCACCCCGTGTTTACTTCATCCACCGTCGGACGCATGCGAAACGTTTTCGCCGATGATTGCTCAACAATTAAATTTAGAACAAAACATCGCAATGAATAGCAAGCCATTGGATTACAGTGTATCGACCGATGAGATCTGTGATTTAAACCTCGAATCAAACGCCACCGAACACTGTCAGTTTGAAAGCTTTCAGTTAATTCAAGAATATTTAAATAATGATCCTCTGGTAAGTGTCCGCCAATAGACACCACTGTTCTATGAACTAGTCTACACAGTGGTGTATAATATGAGTTGCACCAAATATTTGGAACTCGCGAGTATTTCAAGTTTTCTCTGGTTTACCTAACTTTGAAGCAACAGTTTGGTGTGACTCAATCACAACACCGAAGGAGAGATAAGTGTTTTGATTACGACTTGCACAAATAGTAAGATTATGGTAAAATTGAGTTGCAACGTTAATGTAGAATATTTCTGTTTAACATACACTAACGTTTATTGGCACGCGGTATTGTATAATCAGTTGAGAGGGTAACAAGCAGTCATGATTATGAGCATAAACATGTTGGAACTTTTTTGTAAATAAAGTGTACGTTTACTGTGAAACCTGGATAGGCAGTCTGTACAAAAATAGCATAGAAACGAGGTCCAAACAGGTGCGTGTTTGAATCCCGAACTTCCTAGAGCTTTGTACGCAGAGTTACAAGGATTGGAATTGAGTAAACGCACAAACAAAATTATAAGTGATTACAAAGTGGAATAGGGTAAACAAATTGAATGCACAGACAAAACTTACCGAGAGCAAATGAACCTAAACACTTGTTAACTGGGAAACTGCCCATCTCACATTAATTAACTTCGTGTATAGAATAATATGACATTACATCTGAAAAAGCAACAGGGGACAGTAGCTCAGATATGATGAGGAGTATAAAGTGAATATAGGTGACAAGTGTATGTAACTTCGGTATTCACACTAGCACTGCAGAGCGCCTCCTTTTCAGCAGCAGCACACGACTTAGATTTTGCTGTTGCCAGAGGTTTTTGACAGAACAGGAAATCTGGTTCAGTTAAATTCAGACATTTAATTATGGTTAGTAGATGTCTGAAAAGATATCATGAAATGTTATATAGAAGTGCTGCTTAAATTTTGTTTGAGTTTAAAAGCAAATTAAGGTTTACAGCCTATAGTCAAAAAATGTAGCGTCGTTAGAACTTACTTTTTATAGAGTAAAGAAGCTTTTGAAAGACAGTGGAGACGGATAACGGTACAATGATTGATTTATCACTTCAAACAAATAGTCTAATACATTCAGCCGTATATCCCTCATGTATAATCATAATGACCACACACTTCAGAGAAGGTATTGTGTACGAGGTCGATTTTCTATTCAGATGAATTATTCTCAATCTACCGATTGCCAAAATATTACCGCTTTTAAGAACTTTTATTTCTTCTGGGAATTGTTTTTCATCTTCTATAATTTTTTTAAGACGCACTCGATGCAACCTGTTTACTTTCATGAGTGCGGGAATACAGGTTAAAGATTTGTTTTTTTCCACAGCAAAAGAAAACAAACTATTTGACAAAATGATCATGGGTATGTTGTGCTGAGATAATTCCGAACCACACCAAAACAGCATTTTTTATTATCTGAGGGAGTCAAGTTGTTTGCTAATGTTTTGATTTATGATGCACTAATGTAACCGTTTGAAAATTTGGGAGTAGATATCCAACAATTACTTGTGTTTGTTTCTATTCTTTTGTTAATTGTCATGCTCAAATACGTCTCACGTTTGCGTCGAAGGGAATATTGCGACTGAAGGTACAAACGGATCTAAAAGAATGAAGCGGTCGTCCATCATGCTAAGTTGAACTGACCAGTACTTCGACAATAAACACTTGAATGACTTGAAAAAGAATGTAAGACTGTATGAATTCTAATGGAAACTGTGAACTTTCAGTTCCACAAGCACAGTCATGTAAAACAATCGCTAACTGGAATGATTAACATAATGATAACTGACTCTTCGATGATTATTGCTGACGCTTTTGAGATCTACATGGATTCTTCCCAGGTATACTTAAAGAACTACGTGTAACTGCCGAAATTCCCTCAGATATTCGTAAATAATCAGGGTGAATGTAATTCCACTACACTCAATACACACACTTCTGTCACATAACTTGGAAAACTTTGTTAAATGTGCGGTCAACCTGATTGGGACCACGTTACCGAAACCTTAGTTAATAGTTCATATTTCTTGCATTCTCCCCAACTATTTTAACAATTCGTTAGCCTAATGATAAAACACCAAAAACAAGCTTGCTGATTAGTTCCGTTTCTAAAGAACCAACCGGATGCTACTCTGTCGTCAATCAAGCTGACATTCTCCATAATCCAGGCAAAATATTTCGTCTAATACACACACTATAGCTTCTCATGTGCCATCTCATATTTTGCATTGTGTGACTTTTCAACCCGTGAATTGCTGACAAATGTGATTGGCAAAAATGTCGGAGATATCTGACAGTTATTGACCACAACTCATTGCTTGGTCGAATGGAGACATTATTATCAAATATTTTGCATTGGCAAACGTGCATGCATCAAATAAAATTGAAGTGAGGAGAAGAGTGACTTCCAGAAAACAAAGACGTGGGGATCGGAAAATTTGCTTTAAACTTAGTTAACGACAAAAAGGGGCAGGTTTCACTGCAGACCGCACCGATCACCAGTTAGAGTTGAGGTGACAAGCTAATGATGGAAGCAGCTCAAAATGAAATATGATTATCCTTGATCACCTAGCCGATAGAGGTAGAAAGAACGATGAGCAAAATATGCTTTCATAATAAATGACTAGATCAAAAACTTACCTTCAAGGTGTCACTTTTACTCCAGTGAATAGTTGCAAACAGTCACCAGACAATCTGAACGATAGTATATTGAATAATTCCTTGTGAAACCTGCCATAGTATTAAACTTGACCATCCTATCCGGAATACTTCTTTTTGAAGTTCCAAGATAAAACGTTAAGCGACAACTTATACTGAACGTAACATGTATATAACCTATTTAGCCTCATCATTCTTCGCAGTTTTTGTGCCGGAACACAAAGCAGGTATGCTCTGTTTGTGTAGAACGTGGTCATAACATATTTGGTGGTCTAAGTGTTCACTCGTAGTTAGTCGTGCGTTGTTAACCTCGACAATTGAGCCAACACAAAATGTTTGATAGAACCCTAGAAACAATCTTTTACATTGTTTTGGATATGTACCTCATATTCGAAAAAAACGGCATGAAAATAACAAGATAATTTGCAGAATGGATGCTTATCATAGCCAGCCTCTGGATAGAAAACATTAGTGATCAACTTTCACACCTAGTTAATTATCCGTTATATGTGCAGTCAACTTGAATACTACTGAACAGAGAAAACAAAGAATGAGTTCGACTAAATAAATTTAGGTCAAACTAAAATTGTCAAACTCACCTGAGAGAGCTGTGACTTGAAAATATAATTTACAATTGTCAGTTTTCTGCATAGGTTTGAATATACCATTGAGAAAGTAATCAAGTTTAAATGATAGCATTCCATATTGACGTTTCGCTACCAAACAACACCATCAATGGATACATAGGTAAAGAGTGAGGTATAGTAAACAACTGAAAAATAGGCAGTAAACAACTAACAGAGTGAAGGGCACAATGATAAACTGTTATATTCATGGCTTTGTTTGTAGGTATACATATATATAATCTGGGTTGTTGATATTATGTGCTAGAAGAGTGATACAAACAGCCAGAATTGTCGTGTTTAGAATTACTCAAATAGAACTGGTTATTTTCTCAGGAACAGAATGAAATTATTATTTCACACCCCACTGAAAAATAATGGATGGTTGAAAGATATGTAAAAAGCAGGAAACTTTTAACGTGATAAACGGACTTGTTATAGACTACCATGAAATATTCAAACTCCAGTTTGTGTATACTGCAGAAATGAACCCAACTCGCAGCTAGTCGTGACCGTCGTACTTGGTAAGATTCACGAGCAAAATTCCTTCTAAAAGAAATAACATACATTCCAGTTTTACTCTTGTTTGATAATTTTATAAACATTGCAATTTGACCATCTTTCTAGTTTTCCACGAGGTATCTGTATTCAGTATTACACTAACACATTTTTATTATACAAAACCAAATTAATTTATGTAAACGCTAAACCTCATTCGTTTGTAAGTAATACTAAGGTTCCTTGATCATTTTGAATTGGGACATGATGACTGCTCAAATAGCTTAGATTGTTTATTGATTAGATCCAGCAAGGGCAAACTTCTATGCCCAATTTAATACTGAAGCCATAGCAGTTGAAAAGATCTAGTGTATGTGAGATTCGCAGTTATGGTTGAACGTTGAGTAGTTAGACCATAATAGTTAGCTACATATCACTGTTTGAATAAAGTTACTTATTAGCATTCTCCTATTAACTGGTAAACAGCAACAGATATGAACTGTGTGAGATTACGTTTGAGGGGAATATTCTTATAATGTGTTTAGATTTCATTTACTCCACTACACATTTGAAAGTCAGCCTTGGTTAGTGTGAAATCAATGAATTTGAAATTGTAGAAACAGCCATTATGACCATGACCAAATGGTGTGCACGTTATCACGGGAACGTCAATATAGTACCATTTAGAATTACAGAAAATTTCTTCAAAACTCGAGGCAGTCAAATCATAGGCAAAACGTCGTTATATTCCTTTCCATCGTCCGAATACCATCTGTTTTAAATCTCCTCATATAAGTTGGTACAAAATAATAGCAAGTGACAGTTTGTATGGCGAAATATCACGCAATTTTAAGCGCTCCTAAAAAACCTGACAAAACAAATGTACCCATACTTTGTAACTACAAAAATATTGTGCCGGTTCCATAAAAAAATAGGTGGGAGCTAGCGGAACTTCAGTTATTTTAAAAACACAAGTGCAAGGAAAAAAATACAACTGTTTTCTTTTAGTTGGTAAAGTTATATTCAAAGTTGTTTTGAGTAACCATAGGTAACTAGGTTATTTTCTTCTATGTTTAAGTCAAAACCATTGAATACAAAATTCACTCGAGTTCACTAAGGGCACAAACTGAATTACACTGTCACTAATTAATCAGACAATCCAGTAGTGTTACACTGAAGTTAGAAAACAGACCAGAATATATGAATGAAAATTAGACATCACAATGCTTTCGATAAACTTTATTTTCACTCGATTACAAACAAATGTTTCTGGCAAATAAGTAACAGAATGAAAGCAAAACTATTCGCTGATTCCGATGAACCGATATACCGGTAGACAATGATATTCACTGGAAAAGGCAAATTGACAAAGCATTTGAAAGATAATTTTGAAATGTGGATGAAAAACATTAAGTGCCGGGTATAATGACCCTCAAAAACACTTTGTCCTCAAGTTTATCACAACCATCTGGTAAAATATTATAACGTAAATGTGCGTACTTATTAATCGCACTCTTAAGAACACGGTCACAAACTTAAACATAATATCCAGGCCTGCAAAATGCCTGCAAGATTTCCAAACAAGCAAACTAAGAGTTAGTACAAGTTGTGCAACGAGTTTCTGGATAGCTGATTTCAACTATACCATACAGAACGTGAGATATTTAACCTTTTGGAAATCAGGAAGCTCACGTCAAATCGATTTTGACAAAAAATTACAGGATTATGTAAATAATGTACACCGAACTAATGTGGCTCCATTTTTGAAACCTGTTGGAGAAAAGGCATGCAAATCAGTGAGCTGACAATCACTAGCCTGTTCAGAATGAATGCTACTCTCAAAATGTTTATTACTTTGTATTACTTCGGCATGAGGGTGATTATTCATTCAAAGTCTTCAAAACGTATCATCATTTGTTAGGAGGTGTTCCGATGACCTCCACTCGTGTGGTTGTATGTTTAAGATCAGCTTACTATCTCTCTGGTTTGCTTACTGATTTTCGGTTTAACATTCAAGGTGGTTACCAATGCTTGTTACTGGGCGATTTAAAATGTGAAGCCTATTCTGGAGATAAATCCAGATAATCTTTATCCTCTCTTTGATAAGGTGTATGTAATACAAGGTGTTGTTCATCGTCTGATGATTGTTTTCGTGAACCAAGAGGTAACGACTAAGCATCTTAAGGGTGAAATGTTTCCGTTGTGAAAAGTGTTGTTAGTTCACTGCTAACGAATGCATCGATAATTATAACGTCACTCTATTCCGATGCAGTTACTGGGGTTTAAGCGAACTATTTGATGAGACAAACCACAAAATACAGAACTTGGCTGGTAACAAGTGACAGTAAAAAGAACTGTTAAACTCCAAAGAGTTGGTCAGTCCTGGAACAGACGTTGAGCATATCTGAAATCGCTGGATCATGTTCAGATGTCTGTGTGATTAGAATGGAAATGGCTCATTGGTAGCCATGAAAGTTGTAACGACTGAACAAATTTTCTTGTAATAACACCGGTTAGGATTTTGTAATCTAAATGAATTAATTTGGCGATCGTCAGTATGTGCTTAAGGACGGTTTTAGCATAAATGACAACAAATCTGTGGACAATCCGGATTGCTTTGGTGGTGTTTATGGGATGGTTGATTTAGGCGATACATGAAGCTCATAATCGTTTTAAAGCAACCGGTTCTGATCCATGCTGGATAATGTTCACTGATCATTTGTGGAAAACACTTCGTCGTACGACCAACATATTCTCTCAGTACAACGACATCGTGGGAACAAATGCACAGTGTTGATTGATTATGGATTGGTAGTTTGTATTTCAGACTCAATCTCCACAAAGGCAATACAGTAAACAAACTTGGTGAGGCTACAGCTGGGAAGGCAGGTTTCCGCAACGGGTAGACACAACGAATATATTACATTACACAATCCTAACTGGTGTTATTACAAGAAAATTTGTTCAGTCGTTACAACTTTCATGGCTACCGATAAGCCATTACCATTCTAATCACAAAAACATCTGAACATGATCCTGCGATTTAAAATATTCCCAACGTCTGTTCCAGGACTGACCAACTCTGTGGAATTTAACAGTTCTTTCTACTGTCACTTGTTGTCAACCACGTTCTGTATTTTGTGGTTTGTCTCATCATATGTTTTGCTAAGGCCTCAGTATCTCTGTTATTTTGATAAATAACTGTCAAAAGCTATCGTTCTTCACGTCAATGCCTCTCTTATGACATAACATTTCCGAAAATCATATGGCTTTTACGTTGTTCCCTCTGACTTTGAACATCTTGTGAGTATACAGCCCAAAAGGGACACAATAACGCATGTCCATCAACAATGTAAACGCACCAGTTTGACTTATCCCATGTTTGTTCAGAAAGGAAAATCGTATGAACTTTGAAACATTTAATACGCAACACTCAGTTTAGGTTTTCAGTATTGAGCACAAAACCTTTGAAACAGAAACTCAAGGAGAAAATGCTTTTTCCCGTACATTTTAATATGTATTTGGGATTCATAATTATGAACAGCCGGTACGTTTGTTCCCACAGGAAAATAACTCGGGAATCAATCAAAATTTAACCCATGGTCAGTTCAAACGGAAGTGAAACCAATCCCACAAGTAAGGTATAAAATTTCATGAGCTGAACGAGATAGAAGAAAGTGTTTTGACATCGTAGAAAGGAAAGACGGAAATACAGCTTTGAGCATGATTGAACGTTCATACAGATGAACCTGCGAGATAGAATGACCAGAATTTTTCATTTTCTGGACATAGATTTCAGCAATGAAACAAATATTTCACCTCCTTGTCAAACACAAGTAAAACTAAGCAATATTAATGTCCGCAATTATGTTTGCAATTGATTAAAGCGATTTACATTATAAATCCGCTAAACGGTTGTTCAGAGTCACCTATGAATAACCAAACGAAACCGTCGGATGTTTAAAAAGTGGCCTACCTGAAACCAAGCCACAAATTGAGAAAAACAAGTTTGGTTCTTTGCAAAAAGAAGCCTCTCTCGGTGAAATTAATTTGAAGTATGATGCGACGAAGTACAGGAAATACCTCAATCTTAATCTTATATTATCAAGTTAAACGTGCAAACTCCCAAATCGATTTTATCAATACTTGTACACTGTCAAGTAAAAAACTCACGCTTTAATTAAAAAATTTGAAAAGTGTACATCATTATAACAACGTGAATGTTGAGGGCTTAACTTTAATGAGCTTCCGTGCACGACTGTTTGAAACAGTGCAGCACAAATCTCCACTCCACTGTACAATTCCGGGTAAATGAAATCTGCGTTTTCAAAATGTATTACCTTGGTGGGCTGAAAGAACGGCTATTCAAGTAATGAGTATTTAAGCTGGTTATCACGAAAAGTTTGCTCATATGAAGGAACATATTTGTTTACATTAAGGTGACACGAAGCACCTTAAGAAAACGTTGATATAACAAATTCTGACATATTGAAAATTTACCCACAGCAAAAAAACATATGATGCTAAAATGCAACATTAACAAACATTAAGTTATTATGTTCGGTAGAACGATTAACGTTATAAAGGAGGAGTCAATGTAACAAAGGACTCAGTCATCTACGCACACTTGTTTATTCAGTAACGAAGTGCACGTAGAGCAGTATAGCCCATCACTTCCTGGTACTACTATCCGTTCTTCTTGTTTGAATTGATTTGAGAGAAGCACGAGCAGTATTCACAAGTGACAGTGGATATCTAAATGTACCTAGCACTTGTTTGCTGCTGGGAATAGCCACCGAATAAAAATGTCTCAGTCAAGTTTACCTAGGCAAATCTGTTCCGTTGGTGTGGACTTACTGCAATGATCAGACATGTCAGGAAATTCATAGGGCCGTCGACAGATAACGAGTCTTCAAGGCAAGTGGTAGAATAAACGACTTGGATCATTTACTGAGGTAGTCGAGGACGTGTAGGACATGCTGTTAGAGTTATGGCTGAGAAACCTGAGAGAATGGTTTAGTCAGTTATTTGTAAAACTGTTATCGATGAGTGATATCGCACACAATTTCAGCAGTTTTCTTTCATAAGTTTATCTGTCAAACTAGTCAGGCAACAACAGCTTACATGGTGATCTTCATAAGAGTCTTACATCCTCTTCTGTAAACGTGTTCTTTCTGTATATCAAAAGTAACGATGTGACGAACAATTGTTTTCGATAATTCTTTCTCAAGTCAATACAATTACATAGGTTTCATCAGGACGTCATAAGACAAGGCGCAAAAAACAAGAAGTGTCTGTTCACGAGTGACAGTGAATGCTAATATTAGGCTACGCACACACTAATTGGTTAGGCCCAGGCC
>JTDE01000019.1:272017-295424 GCA_014338405.1 Paragonimus skrjabini miyazakii
GCAACAATGGCGCTGGTAATTGATTTACGACAGCCGGTTCCAATTCAAGCTGGATGATGTTCCTTGATCCTTTTTGACAACGAAACATCCAGTTAACGTCTGGCCTGGGCCTAACCAATTAGTGTGTGCGTAGCCTAATATTAGCATTCACTGTCACTCGTGAACAGACACTTCTTGTTTTTTGCGCCTTGTCTTATGACGTCCTGATGAAACCTATGTAATTGTATTGGCTTGATAAAGAATTATCGAAAACAATTGTTCGTCACATCGTTACTTTTGATATTATGGGAATTTTCCGACATTTACGTGAATCCAAGGATCCACTTTCTGCATATCTTGACAAAATTGAGACAGGTCCTGATAAGATGCACACGGCATGACCTAAACACATGACTGAATTTGCAACGCGCAGACTCACAATTTCACAAGATTTAGATCATAATTCACATAAAAAGTACTTCAAAGGAAGATTTTGTTCCATGACAAAAATAGCTTACGTCAGTCAGTGTGTGGGAAATTCGATGAGTTGTTCTTTATGATGAACTAACCGCTATAACTGATTATTATCTTGCTTCATGTTCCTTATTGTAACGAGATCCAACCGCATTACAGAAATTATGCAATCATGTTTCCGCCTCAAGTGCCGGAACTTTCAATTTCAAAATGTGCTCGGCCCTCAGCAATATTTTCAAATTACAGGTATCTTGTGTCTGAGTTAAATAATTACATTCACGATATAACACCTTGCATACTGTAAATTACTAAATACTGTGCGAAAGTTTAGGGAGACGTAATTTTTATAAAAAAAACGATTGAATTCAAGAAGTGATCCATGAGATATTTTTGCAGTAAGCCACATTTCAACTAAGCAGGAGGTTTTTGCGAATTTTTAGAAACAGTGGTCTTTTCGTGCAAACAATAAAGTGAACCGCTTGGTCATTTGTGATGCCGGAATTGCGTCCTGTAAAACACTTAAGTCTGTTTTGGAATATGGACAAGGTCTTATGAAAACTATCACTTAAATATTTTGATTCAGCCGATTTCTGTCTCTCTACAGGTCACCTCGGTCATCGAGTTTGTATTCGAAGCAAAGTTAATCCAAACGTCCATTAATTGTTGAATATTGTCAAGTCGGAAGAAAAATCGATTACACAGTTTTAAATGACCTGTACCCCTTAATGACTGTTTGTATGAAACTCTTTAGTGAGTTTTTCTCATCTTGTTTACTGTCAAGTCCCCTTGGTGCAAAGTGACAATTGGGAATTCGTTGTTTTAAGATGAAGGGCTATGAACGTTGATGCATCGCTTACTCCACTTCTCTTTTCTGTACAGTTCAGGAAAATCAAATAATTTCTTCTTCAATATTGCTGTTACCTCATAAAGTTACATTTCTACAGTTCATTCACTGTCTAGAAACATTATGTTTGTTGTTGCGCGAAACAATATTTGGCACATAGTAGTTTGGCCATCTATCTGATAAACAGCACATGTTAATAGACTCTGTTGCTCCTGTTATTATAACGGGTATTGCAGACTATCTTTTATTCAGTAGTGGAATTCACTTCGACGCACTTGAAAAGAGTTACTACAGGCAAACATTATCGTAGTGGAAAGTACACAATCAATTTCATGTAATCGGAGTCTCTCGTCAACCAATCCGACCAACGAACACTATTTTTTATAGAGTCTTTAGATGAAAAGATAATAGATTGCTTCTTATGCTGGTTTGGACAATCCAGACTCCTCACAATTGTTTTTCTTCTGTCGATTTTCAAATTGCTGCATTGTTTAGTTGAATAACTAACCATAAAATTCAAGGATTTCACTAAGGAGAGAGAGCTACTTGTTAATGATTATTTTGACTCTGTGTTCGGTGCCTTCAGCCAGTATCCAGTCATTTCAACAGAACGATACGCTTGCCATTTCCAAATGACACACAAGCAGTTATAATAGGAAATGCTGGCTGTTTTTCCTCCTACTTTACCACTAACAAGTGGTATCCGTAACTGGCTACAATCGTAATTTTCTTAAACAACGTTATGGAGTTTGTCGTAGCAAACCAGTCGACAGTATAACTGCAGTGCACTGTTGACATGTTTGCAAGCAGAGTAAAGGGGACCTAGCTGGTCGTGAAGTCGTCAGCTCACAACCATTAATAAGACTGTCCAGAATGTTACTTTTTGAATTATCACCTTCAACATTGAATTTAAACTGAGATTAAAGTGTTCAACAAAAAATTATTGCTAGCCATAGGTTGGCATATTCCGAAATCCCACGCTTAATGTAAAACCAACCCCACTATACAGATATTCCCTCACACTGACCCGTGGAATCACAGCCTGCACAGAATCTACGCAGACGCCGGATTTTCACAGATCAATAACGCTACTAATACTAACTACCCACTGAATGAATTGAATGTTGCCTAACACAATATAAATTAAGACCTAACTGTTTTCTGTTTAACGGATGGAACAGTTCAAAGGTTAACGTGGAGAAAAAAGGCTGACCAACCAATGCACATATGTTTACAGCATTCCTTCCCCGAAATATATGACACGTTTGGCCTGTTACCTAGCCGGCAAGAAGCATAAATTGTGCACGGTAGATAATTCAACAGACACAATGTGGCGTTCTGAAGATAAGCTTATTTGATGTGATTACCAACACAGCCACTGCAAAAAAGTGAACTCAGCCACGAAGCGTCAAATTAAAAATATTACGTAAAAGAACTACATAATGGCAAATTGTCTATTTTGCTGCACACATTATCCAACTACTCATAATCTCCTCGATGTGGGTCCCATGTTTCAAGGATAGCCCGCGTAAGTCTCGTTTGTCAGTCATCAATTAATCCGTTACTAGTTGTTAACAAATGGATAAGGGAAGAAAACTGCTAATCACCTAAAGGGATGAATTTGTAAACACACCTCTCAATGTTGCTGCGTTATGGTTCGAATCTGTACAGATGTAGTTATTAGCTTTCATACGATAGACACTAGTCATTGACTGAAGCAAAGCGTTTCCCGAAGTTGATGCTCGAACAGGCAAGATCCACTAGGTAGGTACTTGCAATGCTCTCCCAGATACAGTAAAACTCACTGTCCTTCAGCAGACCTCGATGTGTCTCACAACTGTTACGTTTACTGACTTGCATCACGTATTCTGCGTCTGATATCTATTTCAAAATCCTGCGCGATTGCAAAAGTTTGATGAGTTGTTGAAAACAGTTATCTGAAAAATGACCCCGTCCTAATTTCCCTTGGGAACCAAAGAAGATTGTTATGTGTCGCAAATTTCTTGGAGACATAAAACAGGCTGCAGATATTCTAAACCTTAGAGAGGTTGTTATTCCACACGCTTGCTTTTAAAACATCATACCATAACTACTCTTGAGCCCATTTAAAGTTTCCTGGTAGAATATATCAGGAAAACACCCTATCAACCAAACCCATATCACTGCGGTCGCCCAGCTAGGAGCATTGTTATTGACTGGACGATTAAGATAAGTGTTAACTTGCAACTGGTGTTTTAGGATAATTCACTCATTAAAGCTTAACTGACAATTCCAATAACGCAGATTCAGACGGTTAAGGGATTATCTTCCAAATCAACAGACGGTCGAAAAGACTGGAATTTAAAGGACACTGTTGATGAACTTACAGTAAATGTTCTCTGGTAATGAACAACAATTGATTATAGACTTGAATTATCCAACAAAAAGAGAAGTTCAAAATGTAGCAGCCAAACAACAATGCGCAGGCAGCCACCAATCAACGGGAAATGAGCTCAGTAAAACAATCAGGTGTGAATGAAAGAGGGTGTGTGTCAAACAATACCAGGGAAGAAAGTTTCAATAGATAAGCAACGTTGTTTGCAAAGAAAAGAAAACAGGTAGTTCACTTGTAGTAATGGTACAAAATTCATCATAATTTTCTTCTTTATACAGTCAAGACAAATAAAGGCAAATTTAGAATCGGCTTTCCACGAACAAATCAAACATGCCACCTCATACCCAACATAAGACGGCAAGCACATCAAACGAGCTTCTAAGTATCTAACAGTACGGTCAACGCTTATAAAACAAAAATCTTCTAGAACACATTGTCGTCAAGCCTGGAAGAAAGTGTGCTTTAAACCACACCATCTCCCTCTCTATTACATGAATGGTCTTAACGTAAAACTAGCTGAACAACCCAGAGGTTTCAGTAACGCACCATCGCTAATAAAACGCACTCTGTGATGTGAACCTATCACTGGCCGTTCTTCTGTAATGGTGTAAGCATCTGGAAAGCTTTTTCATGTGCGGGCATGAAGTGCTACTCCATTTAATGCTGAAAGTTAGACGGCCTAGAAACCTAATCGATCACCTCACGAACCGCATTTTGCAATGGTGCCATGTACAAAGTTTGTTTCCGGATTACAGTGAAGCGTTCCATGAATGGCATTAATAGCATTCGGAATATATTTTAGTGGTCAGAGTCATTCACAAGTAACTTACTGATTATAATCTTGAGCATCTTACGTTTACCTAGCAGATCGTGTCCTTGCGGTACACCCAGTACACATTTTTGATGAGAGCCAACAGGCACAAAACCGAACGTATGTTTCCAGTTGATTTTATTAGTGAACACACATTTATGTCATCATATCTTGGGGCATTTTTTGTTTATGCAGTTTATATAGGTAATGTTAACAAGTACACTGAACTACGGATTCCACTGTGTTCGAGAGACACGGTAAAACTACATTGAAAATCAGTTTTATCCACGTACATATGAGAGTAGGTGCTTGTTGTGAAAACCCGAACTTCGCAACTATCAGTCTTTACGTCATGCTTGGGTCTGTGGTTAGTCAGGATTAATCAGCAGATCGTACGCCTCAATAGTTACGTTATTCTTGCATTTCCGTCATATCATCAGTAAACACTTCGGCAATAGAATGTGCAACGTCTCTTGGTCTAATCAATCACAGTTATCCATTAAGTAATAGCTTGTTGCTAACAATCTACTTCTTGCAATGTTCCCCGTTGGTCTTACTCTCGACATTTCATCATAACTTAGGAATGTATTGTGTTCTTTGCTTGAGAACACTCGAATTATTTATTTCACTCGTAAGTCGCTCATTATTATGTATAACCCTCCTGTTGCAATCGTGTGGTTAGTTGTTTTTCTCACGAACATTTTACATTAGCATGAATACATTCCTTCCGCGTCTTTTGAGTTTAGAAATCTGAGGTTTTGTGTAAAACAACTGACCATCCTTCAACTGCCCAGGAACTGATTGCATAGGTTTGCAAGTTTGCATTCCTCTTCAGTGTTCTCTGTTTACAGATATTTTCGCCGTACGTTCATCTTGTCTAACAAATGTACGCCCAAATCGTTCTGTTGTCGAATCACACTTAAAAATGAAGTTACTTCCTAATACATAAAAATGAACTAATTAGCAAAGTGAGTGTTTCCATCGGATTAGTAAAAATAGAGTTTTGTTTATTGTGAAAATTGCCAAATTTGTATGTGATGTTGTCCGAATTGTAGAACCAACTTTTGGCACTGTTTGGTAAATAGAATAACAGGTTGTTTTTATCCTAGACGAGTTTATTACCAATAATTACTCTCATTATACTGAAAGACTGCTTCCAGATGTGAAAAATCAATACCTTATCTGTGTTATAAAACAGGTCTGTAGACAGCAGTAATAGTACTATTTAGACATGTGTTATTAATGTTGAACATTTTCGATATGGTTTTGTAACGTTGTATGTACAACAAATCACGCGTAGACGTACCAGTTTTCTTTTATCAATTTATTAATGATCGATACCCGGGTGCATTACACTCAGACCTGTTTACAATCATGAAATCAGTCATTCAAACTAACTCAATCAATTAATTGGCATAAAAGTGCGTGATATTGACAGAATATTAAATTTGCTTTGTTCGTTTGTGACGTTTAACTCGATTGACATAGTGCTACATGAAAACCTGACTGACGTTGAAAGTGTTCACATGACATTTTGTAACTTCAACCCTACTGTTTACATACCCACCACTCCAAAATTGAATGTTTGTTGTACTACATTTGTACATACGTTTAGAAAATTACACAACCTGTCATAACCGTACCTTATGTATTAGGCACGAGACCGATCAAATCATGAAAATATCTCCTGACATGGGGACTTGAAGTTTAAAACGATGATTATGGGTTAAGTTATATACATTGGATGGAATTTTGTTATTTCGCCACTCCTGACAACCACATTTTCAACTAACCACATGGTCGGCCCAATTTCATCAGAGAGATGATTTGAAGGTTTTGGACTTATGCAAGTGAATAAGTAACTAATTTCGATGAAGTGAATATTGCACTCACCTCTTAATTACATTGCACTCAGTCTATATTTCATTGCCTCAGCCTATTTGAAACTGCCAGTTCACACTGAGTTTAGACGGGAAAAACAATAGGCCAAGTATGCTTGGATTTTTACGCTGGCATTTTCTTGTATGCCATTACTGGTAACCACTAAAAATTGTGTAATAGTAAGAAATTCCCATCTGCATAGGAAGTGAAACTTAAACGTTAGCGTTTAGAGTCATTCTTACCGCCGTTTCTACTAATTCCATATCACATGCAATTAAGTATGCACAGACTAAGCGGGACGGCGATGTCAGATCGTTTAGGCCAATGCCATAACCTGTTTTCTGTTGTGAACACATAGTAGAGAAATGAGGTGGGCTAGTCACATTTTTACCAACTGCAGTCACGGTGTGACCGATGTCGGTAAACTTTTCCGATTTTTTAACATAAACTGAACATCACTCACAACTGATCGCAGCTGTCGCATTCCTTTGGACTTTCCAGTCGGCCCCTTTTGAAAAGAAGCACTGGACTCTTGTTGCAGCTCGTCAGTAGTGCCTATCGTTGCCACGGCCGAGACTATAAACTTTGCTTAAGCTGGTGGACAGTGACTTCGTCTGCTTGATCGTGATGTGGCTCAAGATCCTGTGGAGGACTGCCCTTTCTGACTGCCATCTGAATCGATAACATACACACAATATCTTACCATAATCTCCATTCCGTGAAATGTCACGCACCATTTAAAACTCTGACGATATTATGAGGAAAAGCTGCCTTGAATGCCCACTACGCTTTTGAGGGGGTAACAAGACTAGTGCACTATTGCCAGTTAAACGAAGTACTACCCATAGTTCTGTCTTGGTTGCGGAGCACCTCGTATGGTTGTAGCGTCAATTTAAAAATACTTTCCACTGAGTGTTTTATAAATGAGCGAACAAAAGATGTAAATCCAACCTGTGGTATCTAATCTGCTACAAAGTAGTGGCAATGACTACAACTCAGTAAGTTGACCGTTATGCTTTCTGTTTTGCCTTACGGGTCGATATGCGAAACCTGGTTACATTCCGCTTCTCATTTAACATAGCGATGGATTTGTTGAGCAGACTGAGAGAGTGTACGATTTAAACGTTCATTTATTTGAATATGAAGAAACGTTTATGTATGTCACAAACTTGTTATCAATCCGCGTGCTGTTATATAACTGGACCGGATGAGTAACAAGAAGTTCAAATATCCCACTCAAACAGAATTACTGGGTTACGAAACTGTGAGGTAGAAGGATAGTTATTGCTTCAAACTAATTAGCGATGATGGTATGCACGAGCTTCAATTTCGCTGAAGGTTGCCCATCTTAACATTGTGCATAGAAAACAGTAGACGCATAGAAGCAAGAAGCCTACACTACACATATTCTTGTTATCATAATAGTATACACTATTATAAATTGTTCACCTAGAACTGCAGATTTTTATAAAAAGATACCTGGAAACATGTAAGTCGAACAAAGCTGTAAAATACCCTGAAAATTTAGAACCCTCCCTGCTAGTATTTCCAATGGTTCACACGGTGCGTGAAATGATCGCTCGTAGTTGAGACCCAAACTGATCGGTGGTAAGTCTTTTGTTGGAATGTAAGAAATATCTCTAAAATTCACATCATTTCACTTGAACGATTTGTGCTTCTTTGTGACTACCTTCTCGACTAATTCGCATTCAAAGGCATTATCAAATATAACAAGTTTATATGGACAACTAAGTTTAGCCTCGAGAAACAGCTCCTTTAAAACCAAACGAAGCAAGATATATGTTGAAGCAATGTGCACCTCCTGGGGATTGGTTGTTTAGTACATTTACAACATATTTTCTCCATCAGATTGACCAAAATTCAGCAGTGAAAAACCGTCAGTTGTGCAGTCATCGTCTATCAGCCTAAATTTCCGGTTTACGATGATGTGTTTACAGTTTTGAAGAAAAAAAGCATTTAATGGGAAATTCTGCTCATTTTCAGATGATCTACTTGGTCTGCATCACTTGTTTTGTGAATATAACCAACGAAATTGGAATGTTGATAAATAGTTTGGCAAATTTGATTATTTGGAAGAGACCCAATTACGAAAAATCTGGCTTCGTGGCCCAGCTGATGGAGCATTTGCCGCGTTTGGGCATGTTGTTTCTGTCGTTGGTTCGAGTCCAGCAGAAGTCCAGATTTTTCACAATTGGGTTTTTACTGAGAACTGACAACCTCGTGTGCTGAAAATAACCATTGTTTTATACTTCATTTACTTTCATGTACAATATAGTTTGATGGTGTTATAAAATATTTAGTAGTCCGAACGTTCTCAATGACTGGTACAACCAGAGATATGGAGGGTTATCATCATTGACTTTGTCGAGCAAGATGAAACAGCAGCTCATTAGACGTTTTTCTTGTGTTTAGTGATTAGGAATAGATTTAGTTGGACGCCACGTTTCACAAGTTTGAATGTTAAATGTTATGATACACCACTTTGACTGGATTCAAACCTGGAAGAGGAACTGTTCGGTTTTTTACAGCCCAATCAGTTTCAGTCGAGAAACAAACGCGCTTCCGGAGATTGAAGCTCGCATATTTTGGCAAGTTAACGAACCTATAGTACTGCGTATACACCATGCAAATCGGGAATTATAGAAGAAGCTAACTGTCATTGTAGGCTTATTAGACAGGCAACGTTGCACCTTGCCGTCTTGTACAACTAGTAAAGAATATGAAATCTACATGAACGGTGAGTTGTTACTTAAGTGAGGAAAAATCTTCGGCATTGTAGCTGGTGTAACATATTACGGTTGATGTTGAGGATGAAAAAGAAAGTCTTGCAGTCTCTGCCTCTGGATTTACTAATTTCGAACACTGGACATTTTGAACGATTTTTGTTTATCAGATTACAACGATGCTGTTGGGAGCCGAGCATATTAAACTTACTTTTGGAGAAGATTGAAGCCTATTCATCACTTGAAATGTCATCAGGGTTTATTCTTTAAAATCCTTTCCTGGATAAACCTTCAAATTGGCGTCTCATCTACTAACCAAGAGTTATGGTTCTTCTCAAGGTTCCCGACATTTACTCCAGTTTATTTCAACCTCACAGGTGCTCCTAAGGAACCGTTTCTGTAAGTGTATGAAGATGATGTAATACTCTGAGCTCCACAATCCTTCCTCTTCTTGGTTCTTTATGTTTATGAGCTGATCAACACACGTTTTTGGCTAAGCAACATATTCAAATATATTACACTTCTACTTTCGTGTTTGCAGCGAACTAATTTCCAACGGAAATTCATCGACTGTTTTCGACTGAAATATGGTAAAGCCAAAAACAGTTATTGTGTTTCACATTCTAAACTAATTTCAGTTTACCAATATTTCCAATTGTCATTTGGTATAAATTTTTGGCTGCTAAAGTATTTTATAAGGCTTTATTCATTTCCTTGAAGTCAAATTCATATCTTTCACTAGGTCTAGTTACAACTGATGTCAGGACTGTATTGACGCTTACAAAGTTTTTGTTTTACGTTACACAACAATTTTTAAGATTTTCCTAGTCAAGTTACAAAATTTTCCTTTGGAAATTTAACCCTACGGTTTTACGTTGAATGGAGAATTCACAACTCATTGTAAGTTTTTGTTGAGATGGTTATTAGATAAATGATGAATATTCAGTTGATAGAAAGTATAACATATTACTGCTTTAACTAGGAAGAGTGCTGTTGGTATTTTGCATGTGTACAAATTCCGAACGTTTGCACTGTCATGAGGAATATGAGTTTGTCAAAACGTTTCGCTTTGTACCGTTGTTAGTAGTTTTCTTCTTATGCCTTTTTCATCCAAAGGAACTCAGCAATGAAAGATTCGAGACAAAAATTATATCATTTTGCCCACTGCTGGTGAGAAGACAAATATACTTAGTGAAAACCATTTTTAGCAGTTTTGATGAATGATAAATTATTTGTTCAATGGTTGCATCTTCTGTAAGTCAGAGATAACAAAATATTTAACCATTGTGAGCATAGATAAGCTGCCTGAAATCGTCGTGCCTCGGGGTAAATACAGTTTGACAAAATTTAGACCGCATTAACTATGAACAGATGGAAAGCTCCTGACAGTACCCCAAGCCAGCTTAAGTTAACTAGCGAGAGCTGAATCGGCACCGCCTACAGTATTCGATAACTGCTGGACAAACAGGATACTCAGGTTAGTTTCACAAACCTTTATTTTTAAAGTAGATGGAGTCGGTATGCTGATCCAACGGTAAGTGGACAGCTTTCAAAAGGGATGCCAGAAAAATAGATGAGCCAGTGCTGACGCATAATACAATCAGGCCATCCAAATGCCAAACATATAACTTACAAAATGTATCGGACTAAACAACTGTCGAGCAACTAATAACAAAAGTTCTGATGTTGTTAATGATTCAATACGTACACAATTACTATTTGCGGTCACACTAAAGGGATACGTTTTGAATGACTATCTTTCAGGAGACATGATTCAATAAGCTGAACTGCTGAATCACACCTTATGTTCAACCAAACGTGCCCGGATTTTTAGTGTGATGTTCAACATCCTTCTTCAAATAAAATAGAAGTTTTTGTAATTTGTCAATGGCTACTGGGTACTTTGCCTGATATAAGTTAAACATCACCCACTTACATGACCGCAGCCTTTCCTACAAAGAAACACTAGACACAAATTTACGTTTCGTAAGATCACATTAACGTAACAAGGACCATAAATTCTGTTACGTTATATTGTTAAACGGCTGATGGTTAGAAAGATGTGGATTATTGTCTAGTTGTATCATGAGCGAAATCCAAGGGTTGGCAAACAATGTTCTATTGTGAGTGGCGTTCAGCTTGACTTTCTGGGTACCAAAAGCCCGGATTATCTAACATGTGTTCTTTCTGCTAACTCCCGTTGTTGTTGTTGTAAATTGGTACATATGAACGAACAGTGGTTCTAACATGTATCTGAAACTCTTCAACAGAACCGCCGTTGCTGGAGGCTGAAAGCATTAGAAACTTTGGTTTCAATTCGAACAACAACGTCAGCGCTATTTTTGAAGGAAGAACTTGAGAACGGATCTTTAGAAACAATACGTTTGTTGTATCTTGCATCTGTTACCCTATATCTAGTTCCAACTAGTTATTTGTCCGATTTTTGTGGTGGCTACTACTTGAAATGTTGTGGACTTGGACATACTTTGATTTTCTGACAATGGCTTTATGCGCCTGCAGTCAGTAACCGCGTATTTCGTTTACCTTTCTTAAATTATTCATTCAGATATCGGACACCTGTTCACGCATAGTACTACCTCCAGTACAGGACGTCATGGCTTCATACCCATCCGGTTTTAAACCCACGGTGACTATTGTTTGCGCCGAGCACTCCACCTGTGAGTCCGTTTATTACACAAGCACAACGCCAGTATCTGTTACCTGCTCTAAAACGGAACGTATCAAAAGACCTATGAACGCATTCATGGTATGGTCTCGAGCGCAGCGCAAGCGACTGGCCTTGGAAAATCCAAAATTACACAATTCGGAAATCAGCAAACAGTTAGGCTCTATGTGGAAATCACTCACGGATTCGGACAAGAGTCCGTTTGTAGAGGAAGCAAATCGTCTGAGAGATTGTCACATGAGGTGTTATCCCGATTACAAATATCGACCGAGACGCAAGCAACATGACAGCAAAGGTAAAGGAAAGTCTGTCACACCAGTCAATCATCCGGGAAAGGTAAAATTCAGACAGACGCAATTTGCCATAAACCAGAGAAAGCCGAACCAGCTAATGACTACGTGTGAACTCGGTTATCTTCCTGTGTCTAACATTTGTTCGCATCTACCAACAGAAATGATCAGTTTTACGTCTAGCCAGCCGATAGTTTTAACAAGTCAGACTGACCACTTGCACACTGGATTGGGTCTTGATCCAAACGCACACGCCACCTCGTCCACTGGTCAGTCTCAAATGCAGTCCGTCGTTCAGTACGAGCCGATTACATTTATGGACATATCCCCACCCATGGTAACTGAGTGTTCTCTGTCCGGTCTGTCACTCCCTCATGACATCAATAGTAATGCACTTCCAGCAGACTCATTGAGTGATTCCTCTCTACAGCTCTCTTCTTCATTGAATGATTGGCTGCCGGCATCGATCAACTCGCCTGGATGTCAAATCAAACTAGACGATTCAGACAGTCTGGATTTGCCTCAGTATCAGAATGTGTGATCCAGAAGAAAATTCAACCAATCTTGGTATGGGAAGTGTACATTCAAACGTTGTATTACTTTCAGAGATATCTTTACTAGTGAGGGAAAGCCGACTGTGATCTAAAGTCGTGTGCTAGTCTTGCTAATTGTGCCTGGTTAGTGAACACATTCTGTAACCTCACAAATACAGAAATCTGTTTCTTTTTCCAGAAAACAGTTCTTGTGTTACACAGATAGTTAATTATCTGGAGCAACATGGTTATTGATTCATTTGTGTTATGCAGATCTGAAACTAAGCACTCACCAGAGAACCTCAAAAATCTTGGGTTTTTTTTCAACCGTGTATACAATTTTGTTGTAAAAGAAAATTTGTTTATGCTTATCTTCAATCAACCGTGAAATTTTGTTTGATGAGCTGTTGAAATACACGATGTTCAAATTCGCTTATATATTCGACCGCAAAACTGCAACCAAGCTGACTGTTTGAGATATATTAAATCTCAGTTTAATTAAGTGAACAGTTTTAATATTTCTTTCAAACTTTGTCTGTTATCGATCATTTGTGTAGTGGACATTCTGAATCGACACAGATTCGGTGATCAGAAACAAAATCAACGAAAGTTGTCGTCCTCACCAACGGGTTGTGAATCTCAAATAGGTAACTTCGTATGTCGACCCTAGTGTTGGTAGAACGAATAATGAATGTACTGGACTGACTGCTTGACATAAACATGAGATCAACTAAAATATTTTCTCACTTTACAGACCAACTAGACAATTTGGTCAAACAGTGCAAACGAACGACTGTTGAGATCAAATAAAGGTCAATCAGAGTAGCATAGTTAGCTCATCGTACATAGAGAATCAAGTAGCTGTCACAAGAAAAGAGAATCGGAGTAGGGCAACATTGTAACCACAGCACACAAATTCCTGTCAACTTGTCCCCGAAGGATAGAACCTTTTAACACGAATGTGCAATGTGAATCTCGATTGCACGTTCCCAGTTGTTAGTTCGCACAAATTTCGTCCAGCCAATCTATCTCTTCCTTTTCACACAGTGATTTTTATCCTAGGGAACAATTATCAATAGATTGTAATTGGTTGGTTGTTCATACTTTCTTAGGAAGTAGTAAATGTTGCTTCGTAGGACTTCAAATGGTTGGCTTTTCCACACTGTTTTATTCGAAAGTGATGCGGAGATCGACTGTTTCTAACTCTGATTAGCCAATCAATAGGGTACGACTCCAAGTAGAACCGTGACACTCATATTGCTTTATCGCTGTGCCTTCTTACTTCCCTGTGCCGATATGGATACGCAAATGAAACGACAGGATTCAATTTCAATGCGGTTAACGCACTCTTTTGCTTGGCTTAGGGACAAGTTAACTTCATCCAGAGTGAGTTCAGAAGAGAACTGGCTATATTTCGTTGTCTGTTCCACCAACAGTTCTTGCATGTCAGCCACTTCTAGGGATATGTTTCGAAATGTTATGCTTCTTCGAATGCGTTTTCTAGTACGGTAAGCTTTTTTTAAACAAGACAATAAGAAGACGCAATTTATGTGATGTTCTCCAAAGTAACGATAACAATTTATTTTCCACGAAAAGCACACAACTTCCCGTGATTCAGAGTTTACACGATTCACCAAAATGAAGTATAATACCTCTGTATGAATGAAACACATATTTCAATAAGGTGACTCATCCATTACATATTACATATTTAGGTTAACGTATCACAAGAAAACGTTTACCGAAATCTATATGTGATTGTGTCATAGTTATCCTGGGTACCTACCATATATGAGTCGAACTATTTGAGGGAACCCTGAATACACACTACATAAATTTTGGAGATATCACATTTGCTGGAAGAATTTTCATAATGATGGTTGTATAAAAACCTCTGTTAATAAACACAATGGGATGTTGTAATATTTTGGAGAAAGGGAGGTTCCAAAAACGGAGGAAAGCAGAACTGTATTGAACGATTTTTCGAGAACCGTAAATATGCTTCTTCAAGTTGACTGCGGCTTCCATTCTGTACGGGTCAAAAATGGCCACATTGGTAGAGAAGGTTGTACGGACTTTGAGTATAATGATGTTGGGTTTAAAAAATAAGATGCTCGTAAGGATACTGGGTTCTGATATTGTTGAGAGCTTCATAATTTCTCAATTTACGAATTAGTAATGCTGTTACAATGTTCTGTAGTCTACACCTGTTAGAATAGGTAAGAGAGTATGATTGTAAAACGTATGACTAACTTTCATTGTTGTTACCGCATAGTCACTTTAATTTCTGCAGTGATTTTGAAAGACCACGCGGGTAGCTGATTTTCATGGGCAACACACCGACTGCAAGTTACATCGCTGTGATGAACAGGCGATGAGTAGTCCCGATTGGGCTCCGTAGCCATTTATGTGATGTGGACGTCGTTGGGGGATGCTGCAAACAGGTACCATCGCGTGTATTATACAGGAAATAACGCCATGCTAAGTTTGCTTCTTCTTTGGATGTAGTTATCGTTCATGCAACGATGTGAGAACAAGGAGGTGAAAAGGTTGAGATAAAGGATCGCGTTAAGCCAATTTCTTGGTGAAAAGTGTTTTCCGATACAAATATTTTCAATCAAATGCGTACGAGGGTGAAGCTGTAGTATCCCGAGGCTACCGGAATAGAAATTCGAGTAAAAAAAGTATAAAGTTTATCTTTGGGCGGCTGCAGCCATTTCCATATATTCCTTCTCACTGATCTATCTAAGAATTTAGGCGCCTTTTTTCGACGGTGCACAAACACAGTTGACGGGCTAACATCAGTAGTCGATACGTCCGCAAAGTTTCGACTTTTGCTGGGGATTTATTAGCACTGCTTTCACTTGCCGTAGCAATTTTGATAGATCGGTAACTGCAGTTGTTATTTAGGTTCCCCTACATTTGAATGGAATGCCTAGAACCTTGAATTTTTTGTTGAGGAGGCGGATACTATGTTGACTTAATTTGTCTCCAAAGGTTGATTGTCAAGACCAGCTGTATACATTTTTCTACCGGCTTTTCTGTGGATCCATTGTGTCTTCCTAGTGGTTCATGTTCATACTAACCTCAGGCAAACTAACGTGAAGATGTTCCAATCTGATTGCCAGTTTTGATCTTAAAGTAGCTGTTAGTATGCTATCATCTACATATTCCAGATAGTTTAGTTGGCCGCACGGTGGTACCTGGAGCAAAGTCGAAATCAAAAGAGGATAAGAAAGGCTCTTCCGAAGGCATCATAAACAATAGGAGGGACAGAAGGTCTACTTGAAGAAACTCTTTTGGGGAAAACCACGCAGCTTTCAGAAAAAGATTAGTCAGTCCTATAAACTCGTCCTATGTAGTTGATCAAAATGCTATGTGCACCGTAAGCACTGGCTGCTTTTATAAAAGTGTCGGATATGTCAGTATTTGCAAGCGAACAATCGCAGTACGTTGTATAAAGATGAAGAAACAAGCTATGGAGAATAGTTGTCTTCGCGAATGTTTTATCTGTCTTTGTAGGAAGCCAAACTGCTGTTGACTAGAAGGGAATAAAGGGGCCCAGCGAAAGTGCCTTGTGACCACTGAACAAACGGAAACCGGACGGAAGTCAGATGGCGTGGGCGGGATGGAGACGTTGGATATAACTGCTCAGTGTTCAGCAGAGGGAGAAGTTATGCAGTTGTCAATAATAAATTAAAAACTGCTGCCAGTGATTCAACTCTGAAATGAGCCATGTCCGTTGATGTGAAGCGACCGGGTCCTAGTGCAGAAACTTCCAGAGAGCGGATTACCTGGGTGACTTCAGTTTCGGAAATTGGAGTGACGAAATTACGATCACGTGGACCGGCACTTCCTAAAGGACGGTCGTCAGAGACCTCCGGGCCGTCAAGCATCGTGTTTCAGTAGTCCGTAAATCCAGGAAGCTTTTGTTCATTATTAACAAACACATTTCTACACCGGCTGTCAAATATCGCCGCTGCATCGTCCATCCTTGACTACTTGTATTGATTTCGCATATGTCCAGGTTGGACTTGGCATAGGTGGTGGGTGTTTTTGCTTCTCATGATGGTGTGACACTGTCGTCACTGTAACAGGAAATTTTTTGGTATACCCTTTCGAAATGGTGATAAGTTGATCATCGTTTTAGAATGTTGTCAAAGGCGCGAACATTGGTTGGAACGGGACCGTTTCACTACATCTCTGAAGCTGATCTATTGCTGCTGTATTGATCATAGCGCGGACAGATTTGTTGTTTAACGGATCTATCTCACGATGACCCGGTCATTGGTTGATGTCCAGAATCGTAGTCACTGGAGTTTTTAAGACAGTACCTGAAGGCTTCATAATCGTAAGCATCATATCAGAAACGAGAGCCGTCACTGCTTCAATAGTTTATGGCGAAAGATATGGTGTACGTGGATGCCCAGAACATAGGTTCCCTGAGTTTGTTCTCTTTATGGTAGGCCTGCACGGACTGAAGTCAGCGGCCTCTAGTTCTCTGAGTAGTTGAGTAGCAGTTCACCGTAGGTTAATGGTGGATGTTTGAATTAATTTGTTTCAAGTTGAAGCGTATCGTTATTAAGTAAATTCTTCGTTAAGCCACAACGAATTAAAACTAAAAGAGTTATCGGTTTCGCAACATTTCGACCTTCTCGGAGAGCCTTTATCAAGCGATCCAAACCAGAAAATTCACACTATACAAGCTGCAAATGAGGTAAATATCAAATGCTTCAACGGCAGATTTGCTTCGAAAGATGAAAGTCAGCCTGGGTGAGTCAATCTGGTCTATCCTATATCCAAAAGCAACACTAGCTTCGAGGTTTTACTGTTTACCAAAGATACATAAACTTGGGATACCACTCCGGTAAATTGTTGACTATACAGCAACCCCAACACATGCCCTACCCACATTTTTGTCTCGTACTCTTAAACCTCTTGAAAAGTGCACAGACCGTTCTGTTCGGAATTCCACACAACTGGTTACCAAGCTGGAGGAACTTAGCTTAAACCCGGATGAATATCTGGTCAGCTTTGATATTGTTCCGTTGTTGATGAGGTTATAGAAGCTTGGGAGCATTGCTTACGGTCTACCATCTTCACGTTCAAGGGGGTCTTCTATCAGCAAACAGACGGAGCAGCAACGAGTTCACCCATCACACTCACAGTTGCTAACTTGTTCATGCAAGATCTAGAGAAAAAGTCCGGCTTTCCTGATCCATCTAGAATTTGATGGAGGTATGTCGATGATACGTTGGTGGTGATACGTAGAGAAAGTATTGACAAATTCATGGAACACATAAATTCCTTTCATCAACAAATCAAATTTACGATCGAGCGCGAATCAGTGAGCCATAAGCTGTTTCCTAGACTGCAGAACACGCAGAAGAGCCAACGGTAACCTGGACACAGGCGTGCATAGAAAGGGCATCCATTCTAATCGGTA
Source organism: Paragonimus skrjabini miyazakii (assembly GCA_014338405.1). Lineage (NCBI taxonomy): Eukaryota > Metazoa > Platyhelminthes > Trematoda > Plagiorchiida > Troglotrematidae > Paragonimus > Paragonimus skrjabini miyazakii. The sequence continues at coordinate 290,080 of JTDE01000019.1, forward strand.
CCTTTCCTTTAGCTCAGAACACCTCATGTGCATTACGAAGGCAGTTGTATCTAGTCTGTTTCACACGGCCTTGTTATTAACAAGTTCCGAGGACGGACTATCAAAGGAATACAAGATTGTAAAGTCGACATTGAAAGCCAACGGTTACTGTGACAAGATTCTACTTCCAATTCAGCAGCTACCTTGTAACAAGATCAACGGGCTCAGAAACTGGCTATCGACTATCGTTATTCCGTACAGGAGGAATACATCGGAGGACCTTAGACGAGTCCTCAATCAGTACAACATCAGAGTAGCATTTACAGCCACCAACACGTTAGGGTATAAGTTAGTTCACTTAAAGGACAAACGAACAGTGCTGGAGCAATCGGACTGTGTTTACCGGATTAAATGTAAGGTCTGTCAAGCTTCATACATTGGACAGACCGCTCGGCAGCTGAAAGTACGCACTAAAGAACATGTAAGTTGTAGTGAGAAGCCGATGCTCAGCAACTTCGGAAATTAGAATATGATTCAGCCATTGCTGCACACGCGATCCTCAACCAACAGTGTGTTAAAAAGTGGTTTCTGTAAACACAAAGAACGTCTACTGAAAAAAGCCTTGCTGGTCGCTAATACACCAAAAGCGGTGAATCGGTCAGATGGCCTGGAATTGTCAGCTGTTTGGCAGGATTTACTGGGTGAACAACAGTGACACCGCACAGGAAAGGTTTACAACACCCTGTCACCACACCAGCCCCAACAACCTACACGCATGTAGATTGACACACACATGCTCGCACACTGATAACACACAATAATTATCTACCCTTGTCTGCACCCGGGATCGTCACGTGATGACATCAAATGAACCGTGAACCCTTACATCTTATTGGTAGCCTTTCTACACACCGCCTGTTAAACACACAGACACGTGTCAGTTGATTACTGCCTCATTTGCAGCTTGTATAATGTGAATTTTCTGATTTAAATCGCTTGATAAAGGCTCTCCGAGAGGTTCAAAACGTTGCGAAACCGATTACTCTTTTGGTTTTAACTCGTTGTGGCTTAACCAAGAATTTACTTAATAATGAGCATTAGCACAACGCGCAATATGTTTTCTCATATCCGTTCTGTCTACGGTTCGGAGGTTCTAACTTGAAGCGTATCGGTTTGACAATCGAATAGGTCAAGCACGGTGAAGTTAGCGGACCTGTGATCATGTCAAGTGTTGCTCGCCGTGATTGATATTCGAACGTCGATGATAAGTTCTGTGTGAGTAATTGAGTTTTGTTTGAAATGTTGTCAAGTACGAGAGGTTGGTTTACCAGTTCTAGGTAAAGATCCTATTTTTCCGGTTGATGGCCGGAAGCATGTGTCAGTGAACTGTGACTCGTGATAAAGTTGCCTACATGCAAAATAGGGTCCAGGTACTTAAGTCTTGTCGATCTGTTTAGTAGAGGTATCTCAGAAGTATACAGGTTCGGTTTGGGCATACAGAGCTACTTGACAGACTGACGATTTCTGGAAAGATATTTACTCGAATCGGGACTATTATGTGGGATATGACTTGAGAGTCGGTTGGGTGATAGCTGATGTGTTGTGTTATTTTTGTGTGGCGCAGCTGCACTTTCCGAGACTAGGGGAAGGAAGAGATTTGCGGGTTTTGAGAGCCAGAGATATTTCGGTGCGCTGAGTTTATGTTTGTTAGTGTTAAAATGTTAGACAGGCCAGACTGTTGTCCTTGACCTATACTTGGAAAGTTCCAGTGCAACAAATGCATTCGCTTTTTACTGCTTGCTGACGAGTGATTTGTTACAGGACCGGTAATAACAGTTCGGCGTAGACCTAGGAGTGTAGAGGTCAATCTCACCACGAATCAACATAGCACCTTCCAACGATGACCAATAAAAGCTAGTGTAAGGAAGACGGGAGAAATGCTGTGCATCATATTCCATGGGTGTTCTGACGTTCGTGTCGCTGTAACCCAAGGTGGGAGGTAGATTCAGCGTGACACTGGAAACACCGGAATCCGAAAGCTCCCAATACGGATGATAGGTGACTTGTCAGATTTTAGGTGTACACTACTAAATGTTTGGATAGGCCTGAATTTGTGTTAAACTCTCTATAACATTAAAGACAGGTCTGATAAGTGGATTGGTTTGAGCTTCAATTTGCACTGACATGGGTCAGTGCGCCGTTAGCGTTTATCAACAAGACGGCGAATTTATCGTCCGGAGTTTACTATGTAAGACCATGAAAGAACAAGAATATTTCTGTGCTACCAGCCGTTCATAGAATCCGACCCATGGCTGCCTATCGACTGTTATATTATAGTGGAGTTATTTGGTTACCGATGAAAGAGATACGTTGAGTTATGACAAGTAATAAGGAGTGGATGAGGAGCGAGGTATATGAGAGCTAAAATTAGATCAAATTTAAAGTATCCTGAATGTTTTTGCTGATGTTGAAAAGCACACAAATCATACAGCAAATATTTTAGGAATAATGACTGACTGGAAAATGTGTGTACAAGAACTGGCCTTTAGATACAATGATTCATTGAATAATGAATGGATCAGTTACGAGGTTATAATGGTATATTGTGTAAGAGATGGCGTGAATGTAACAATCAGCAAGACCTCAAATCTTCAATAGATGTAAAAGAGCAGACGGTAACAGACAGTGAAATATACTCTCAATTGCTAGTAAATCATGCAACCAGAGGAGTTGTAAACACTTTCTTACAAAACAGTCAAAAAATAATCCTCAGTGTAACAATAGTAGATGGATTCAAAATAACTTTCATGTAATTAACGAACACAATATGTCTGATTACCAGATGGTCAGATAAAGCAGAGGGGTTATATTAGAACTACAGACAAATCGTCGTAGAGATGTTATACATGTGACAAACGTCGTATACACAATAGGAAACAGACTTAAAGAACGCTGAGAAAAAATGCAAACGTGTATAACTTTCAAGAAAATCTACTTATGAAACAGTAAACGAAAATTGACTAGAAGCTTACCAAACTAGGTTTCAGATGGTGCAAAAAACCGCGCAGTACGTTCGGAGGTTTGACAGAAGCGTAGCTCCGTTATTACGAAAAACACTAAGATGATTCGTAATCCAGTGAAATACATTTGGGGAGATCTGTTTTGTTCATAAAGTGTTGTCCAACGATTTATGCATTCTGATCAGATTTTGGCGAGCACATGAGGATTTCGTATATTCTGATTACATGTTGATATGTAACTGATTTTAACGATTAAGATTGACTCCTATAGGATGGAATTCATTGCTTAAGAGATTAGATAGACAGGCGCGAAAATGAAAATTAAAAATATGACAGCCATAACATCGTCACAAATTGTTTCTGAACACACGGAGAGAATTCGGATGCTCGATATCCAAAGCTTCATTAAACTGAAGGATGCGTTTTCAACTGCTTCAAGAATACTTCTGCTCCATAGAGTCTAATCTTAAAGGAACTTAGACAAACATGCCAACAAAAGGGGATAACCAACCAACTAACAAGGAGGGGCAGAAAAAAATTAGACCAGCATACTCAACAGATATTCTGTGGGAGTTAATCCAGGCTGTATTGTGGCAGATTATCAGAGTTCGGACACTCTCCTAAGGTTCAAGCCGATTATATATCTTCTGATCTTAAGCTAACCAGTGATCTCCCAATTTCATTTTTCAGTACTTTCCATCTGAAAGAGAGAATTAATTATCCTGATATTCGGTGGACTACGAATCCAAAAAGCAGACAGTTTACTTCTTAAATTTTTCGTATTAAAAGAGAACAGTTACCGTAGTCGAAAATGCTTACCACTTGTTTCAGACAGACCAAGAGAAACAACAGAAGGCAACTTGACTTGTGACGCAGCTCGCAGTAATACTGATGTGAAGTGATAGAAAAAATCTTCACCAAAATGTATAAAAGTTGATAAAGCAAAGTTAAGCGAAAGGACTTAAAGTTTTACAGAAACAAGAATGCTATTAACTGAGACAAACAATTACCTCGAGTAGCAGTTTGAGTGGTCATGAGGACCTGAACGATGTGTAAAACACTTATTCACTGTACTTAACGAAATAGTAGGGGTCTTCAAACTAAATGACCAGGTGGTTACTTGACTACCTCCGGGTTTCACCTAACCGTTGGTGGTCTCAGTGTATCATTCCTGGTGAAAATAAACCTTAAGTAGCGTATGACCTAACCATCGCAAGCTGTGTAACCCGATCAGTTAAGCGATTGACCAAGTACTCCAAGGGTTCAGGACTACGTGCTGGCGGCCGGCTACATTGCTCATGTATGTTTTTTTGGCGAAGACAAATATAGTCAAACAGTACAATTCGGTTTATATCATTGTCAAGGGCAGGTCTTCTTTACGAACTGTAGAGAAACACAGGCTGCCTGAAAGCATTACTTATCCCTCCATTCAACAACAATCCGGAATCACTTTGACGACATCGTTGATGCAATCTAGCCAAGATAATACTTGCTATTCTATCTGCTATCTCATCAGCACTGCTAAAAGCTGATTAGGTAGTGTCATTAGAATAAGTTAAGTGGCTTAAGTTTCAAGCGGACAGTCTGAAGTAATGCACGGACGAGTGAGGGTAATACAGTCTTGAGTTAACACTACTTTTTGGAGGTGCGAGCAGCACTTCATATTAACAAGTCCGGTCACTCACCTTTTCCAACATATATGTGCCTCCTGCAGAAGGGTTAAGCATAACACTGTTATCTATATACTTCGTGTTGATCAGCCAAGCGCCATGAAGAAACCTAAAACCGCGCTCATGGTATTTCTGAAGAGCACCTTTCATAATTTCGTCCATTAGAAAACTGAACGCGAATGAATGTATTGAACTGTGATACTCGGAACTACGGATCATGAACAGCACTCAAATTCAAACCTTCAGCGTGCGCAATACAGAGAAGAGAACAGATTGTTTATAGTAAGTTGTTATTACTCAAGGGAAGGAAAACTCAAATGTATGGGTATACAACAGTATTTCAGTAAATAGAGTCAGCCGTTGGTTTGATTCATATACATCCGCAACATAACCAGTTGTAATCTAATTGGTGCAAAACGCAGTGTAGGATTTAGCAAATAAGAAATAATATTACATTGAAACTGTTCATCAAATCTGGACGTTGTATCCTGAAACAAGTCCGAATTTGGCCACTTGCTTCTTTGTCTGTTGTGTCGAGGTTTGAAAATGCGTTGATTCAGATAGGTTTTCATCACGCAGACACCCCTGGCGAGTACCCTTAGAAATGATAGCCACCCAGGACAGTTGTTAAGAAACTCTCCACCTGATACTTATTGATTAACTAACTCTTTCGTCA
>JTDE01000019.1:305617-346526 GCA_014338405.1 Paragonimus skrjabini miyazakii
GCTTGGTGATGAAACGTTTGCAACCTAAATGCCAAGCTCGGCGAACATACCAATACCAAAACCATCAACCCGAGCTACGAACAACACCACCGCTGTTCACAACTATCCGAGAACTCTGTCTTGAAATTTAGATACAGCACTGGAGGTCGTTTCTTGATGTGGTACTGGTATAAACAGATAAAAGGCTTTATACAGTCGTATGTCATAAGCTGGTGCGTTTATAAATGTGTTATTTACTGTTGAGCTGTAAACATATACGCTTTCTTGGACTACACTGTTATATGCGCAGGAATATTGTCTATGTATCACAGCAGTATGCTGCTAAAGCCCACGGTCATGTAATGAAAATCATAAGCATACGTTTAACGCACAACGAACGACCAAAATGTTGTCGATATTTTATGGGCTAAGGGAATCATATCCAAATTGTCTGAGTTGAAATGTGAAATATTGCCTTATGAACTTTATCTTTCATTGTGGCTTCTACTTTGGTGCCACTGAAAGATAGTTATGTATAAAGTTAAAACGTTATTGACATTGTCATGGAGTTTTATACCTTACCTTTTAGTGTACGAGGGGCGCAATAAAAAACATAATGTATTTCTTCTTTAAGTGAAAGATGCCGAGGTAGTATTAAGGGTTTGTGGTTGCTGCAGCTTGACAATCGACCAAAACTTACCAATTACCCGTTTAAAAATTATCCCTAACACTTCATTTTCTCTGAAGCGCCTAATGCTGTCGGGGTCAGTCTGGCTAGACAATAGTAAGTACAGTTGAAACATCTCATCTGCAAGTTAGACATACACAAACAGTTTGTTATTCGTGTTCATTTTCCTGTGCGGCTTTACACACACACCCATAAATGATAGAGGTATCAAACAGCCCAGTGCTTACATTACACCAAAATATTAGTTACATTTCTAACCGTAAAGTTGATGGTGGTAAATAATACGAAAAAACATCGGCCATATAAGTCACAACGGTTAAGCTGCGCTCGTCCGATGGTTTGTCACGCTGCCAACAGTAAACAGTCCTTCTTAACCTGTTAGTGAACACCTCAGGATATGTAGAAAATCTGTTTTTACCTGCTCATGTTAATTGTTACGAGCTACTGATGAAATATCATACATGAAGTTATAGTGTCGTAATCTACTTAACCCCGAATAACCACCATTCATTCCAATTAATGGTGATGTTATGTCGTAATTTACAACGTTGACCTGAAAACAATTTCTCCTTCAGTTGGGATTACAAGTTTCAAGGTTTGCTCCGAAGAACTGTTTGCTCCTTCTCCTGTTTCGAGATTAATTGACGGGTGTGTGCCCTTTATTGCTAGTGTTGTTTTCCCGTACAGTTCCTTACTCTATTAATGACGAGTCTCAAATTAGTGAACCGAGTGACAATACGTAATGGCATCACTTGCAACCATTTTGCCAGTGTCATCACTCATTCCCATCCGACAGAAAGCAAATACTTTGCGTGCACATTCTTAGAAGAAGACGGTTAAATTCTCTTCCCAGGTGTACCTCAGTCTCTAGCCAACACCACATCAAGATCATTGCACAAGGTTCTTTAAGTCCGCACCACTGGTAGAAGTCTTCGGTATTCCTTTAACTAGCGGGACGTTGGACGAAGTAGGAGACTAATTTCCATAGGTTCATTAAACGTACAACAACCGACTGTTTAATGATACCAAATGTCATGCACATATTGTGGTTCCTAATTAAGTTCAACCAATGTACTCCACATTTTTATTTTGTACTGTTGAGCATATGATGGTTTTAATTATTAAAGTTGAACTTTAAGGCGTGTGTTGCTGATAGTTTACTTGAGTTGCTACAATTTGTTTGTTTTTGCAGTTTATTTAATGGATACCGATAAGCTTTCTAATCATTTAGGCCTTCTAAAGCCATCTGTGCACACAGCTCAACTCCCGTCGGTATTGTCAGGTCCATCTAAAATATCTGACAAAGAACACAGTTGCGCATAAACGAACAGCTTGCAAGCCAGACGCTTAAACAAGATGAAGTCCTATCTCTTAAAGAGTCAGTGGAACAGGGTAACGGCTTTTCTGGTGCGTGCACGAGCAGACAAAGAAGCGCAAACAACCCTGTCATAAAGCATCTTGTTGTGTTGTTCACGCCTTTTTAACGTTTCACATAAACACAAAGACAAGATCAGTTTACCAAGTGTAGTGTTTGCCGTGGATTCGGTCGGCGAGAAACTGCTAACGAACTGCGACGGATTGCGGAACTCCAGTACTATGAGGTCTGTTGCTGAGCTTGATGACCAGATTGTGCCTTTCCTACTGTTCGACCTTGGTTTGTATTTTATTTTGATAGACTTATGAACGCTACATATTTCAAACGGCGATTAAACAAAGTTACTGATTCTGAATTCTTATGGCGTGAAATGAAGAAATGTGTGGTGTGGGTTTAAACGATCTCATCCAGGAAAAAATCCACTGTTGCAGAGGTATTAATAGATAAAAAGTGCATCTTCTAAACAGGATCCACTTGCGAGGAACATAATTCATTGGACCAAAAATACGCCGTCATGTAAAAATTTGCGTACGATGTTGCATTAGTTATTCGTTCAACTTCAAGAGTGTCTTCTTGTGAGTTCCTTCAGCTACAATCGACGACTTGACAGTGCATCTGTCAGACGGCTAATCCTCCAGAATTTCTTCCGTGGATAGTATATTAGAATAGCCCGAGATGTTCGTCACAGTATGATGTATCGGACCAACAACAGTATTAAGAAAGTTAGGCAGAATTAGGAGAACTTACTATAAAGTTGTTCTACTGCATCGCTTAGAAGACATAGCAACCGTTTCGAGTACCATATAAATTGATTTCGTTATTGGATTTTCATTGTAATCACGCCATTTCCATTCAGTTAGTCATCCTGGATTTGAAACAAAAGTCAAAGTTCAACGCGTTGACAACAGTGATCTGTTTCGTCTCTGATACACTAGCTTCTTTCAGAACAGGTAAACTGACTGGAAAATTGAGCACAATTTAGCGGAGTGGTACAAATTTGTTTTAATTGCGGAAGTTTTGCGCCATATGTTGTGTGGATGTGATGGAAAGTGTTCGACATGTTTTTAGCCAGTGAATTAGCAATCGCACTACCTAGCCGGCGAATTTTTCTGCTTTATCTTTCCCCATTTTGGAGTTTCTTTGTCATGAGTGTCGCTTTTTAGTTTAACTTAGATTGCACTTCTCCTAACGAAGGTCAATCCCAATGGATTAAAACTTGGAATACAACCATCTGCTCAGAACATCTTGCAATGCTCATTTATTTGGCATATAGAGGTTTAGTTGCGGAGGGCTGAAAACACGCAGTTAATAATCTAGAATATTGTCTAACAGGTTTAATTAGATCAGAGACTTCGACCTATCTAGGAGAGCCTAATCGCGGGGTTATCGATTCGAGTGAACAGACAGTAACTGTGTCTCCTCTTGAGGCGATCGGGCAGCCTGATCATAACTCACAAGCCAAAGTGGTTGTGTTCACATGTGGTAATTCTGTCGTGCCCAATGTGAGGTCAATGTTGCAGTGGTCAACACGGCTGCCTCACGAAAGCGTGGCGGTGGTTCTAGTCCTGGTAGTGGCAATGATATGCACTACTGACGAGCTCCAATGAGAGCGAAACTCAAGTTTAGTACTTCTTTTGAAAGGGGATGACTGGGAAGTCTATAGGAATGCGACAACTGCGATCAATTGTGAAGGATGTTCAGCTTGAAATTAACCAAATCCCCGACTGCTCATCAGTAAGTAATAATTATAACTTGAATACTTTGGGGGTAATAACTAACACAAACTCTGTTCCCAGTAATCATTTATCGATCCAGCCGAGCCGGCCGATTAGTGTGACTCATAGGCAAACGCAGTTGAACGCTTGGATGTGCCGACTATACTTTCCATCATCTTCTGGTTGTGCGATTATTGCTTGATTTTTCGTCAGGTTACACCACACCTAGGAAACTATATTAGCTACAGTAGAGAAGTGACTGTGTTTGTATTACAGTCTGAGGATTGGAACTGCCATTTGAAATGTTGAGATTTTCTATTTCCAGCGATTAGTTACACCATCCGAGCATCGTCACTGCCCACTGCTGTTAAAATCAAACGATCTAATGTATATGAATGAGTATGCGTGCAGAGGTCGAAACTTTTCTGCAAATAACCGCACTAGGTTAGTTTCAGTTAAGTATATAAGTCTCCAGAATCAACAGTTGAAACCATCTACGTATTGAGTGGATTGGAGTCAGACGTAGAAAAATGTTTTAGGAGTTCTGCTGTTTTTACACATCTTTTTGAAGCGAGCAGCGCTGCCGGAAAACAATAATCCATCAACAAATTTATCAAAGGTACAAAACAATTGTAGCACACTGAATGTCCGGTTTCTAAGGCGGCAGAAGTAGGAGTAGTTCATCTTATGAAGGTTGTTGGTTAGATAGCTTGCTACATTTGAAAACGGTCTTGATGATTTGGTAATCCTCACTGTTGTAGCCACAATGGAAGTCAATAGAAATTGTGCATTGTGAGACAAATTGAGAGATCAGATTAAGGAAACTCAAGTCAGATTCACCGGGCTCTGATCAGTGACGAGTTACTTCTCTGAACAGATGGTCATAAACAAAATAAACTGTAAACTTTATTGACATATCCTATGGGGAGATTTTTCCAGGGTTAGCACTGTTAGCAACACAACTCAACGGTTTAAAAGACCACACAAATTGCTCTGTGCATGTGATCCTTCTCTTCGTTCAGTGCAAGTCAGTTTTTGTCAAGGAATAAACATTCGAAGCACTGCCTTCCAATGTGTAAGTCATATTTGAGCTGATTCAAGTCGTGAGTTGCAGTTAGAATGAAAACATGTTAAGAGGACTTTCCCAAAACACAGTCTGATGAATAATTTTCATTAGGTTGCCGAATTTAGATGTAGGGCAAAGAGCGGACAGTAGAACAAACGGAACCTGGTCACCGAGTCAACCAGCGGACTGAATACCACTGCACCACCGCTTTCCATCGGAATTAATTCATATGACTGAATTCATGACAAAAAATAATCTTCGCAAATTGATTTATTAGTAATATTGTCATGTTTATGTGAAACATTGGAACTCCAGGAAAGATACAGTCATATATCCGTATCACGGTGGTGCTTTGCACGCTTCTGTTTGCCTACCCACATTCGTAGTGTATCACTTCAACGTTTACTCTCTTCACTAAACTCTAGTCGTAGTGTTTCCAACAACTCGGTATATCCATTAGTAGATAGTTTTGCCAAAACCCAGATTCGAAATTCGACACACAATCAGATTCAATGGGTTGTTGCCAAAAATATCGATGAACTAGCTTGGAATGTTACGAATGTGATTAATCCACAGTCATTTCTAAATAGTGACCGTCTCTGAAAGAAACACACTGACTTTTTCATTAACAGAAATCCATAACGCGAACGTCAAAACATCTTATTGAATTCGATCGTACTGCATAACGCACAGTGAGGAAAATCAACATTTAAGCCATGACAGTTTATTCAGATCGAATGTGAGATCTCTCGGGGATTGGTGAACTCATTCACCTCAAGGTAATGTTGACCGAAGTTGAAATCTGGGTGGTTGCAAGAGATTATAATGCTTATGAACTCTGGCAAAATAAAAATTTGGGACAATTGGTTCTTGCTGAGAAAGACCGATTAAATGAGCCACCCAAGTGAGAGAGGTGTGAGCAAGTTTGATTGTTCATTTTCATAGATCCAAAATTGTGTAGTAATCATCAATGACTGATGGTGTCAACATTGAGGGAATAAAGTTTTCATGTAAACTTCGTCGCTTAGCAACGGTTTTGTAGAGGAAGAAAGATGAAAGTTAGTCAAGGTTTTCAGAAAATGTCATGTTGTGCTGACAGCCACATTCTCTTCACAGTGGATTATAACTCGTGAAATACTTGGTCATTCAAAGTGTGTGATAATTAATGGTTGACCGAATGGTTCAAAAGATTCAGGCATTGATAGTAATTTGGACTTCGTGAACTGGCGTTCCATCAGTGTGCTGAACTCACGGTTACCGTTAGGTTGTTCAAAAAAATGTTAATTTTTTGAAAGCTTGTATTACGTACATATATGTATATGTATATGTATGTAAAAGCGTACATTTCAGTAACTACAGTGAGAAAAACAATAGACATCTAAGTCGGAATTATGTTCAGACATTTTTTATTGTTATCAGTAACGGTTTCTAAAGTCATTGATGTCGACTTAAGTTAACCTGGGTACTTTTAAATTGTCAAGTAAAGAGGGTGATGGAAATATCTACATGTTACATCCGTATATGTCACAGGCAACTCACCGGTGAATAGATACAACGAGGGGGCAACTGAACACTAAAGGACTCAATTCGCCCTGTGTATTTTGTAACCACACAAAATGACAGTGAGTAGCATACAAACAAACAGTACCTGAGAAAATACGTTAACATAAATAGTATGTTTATCGGTCGTAGTTTGTTGGAAACACACAACTGGATATTGTTTTGCCACACTTCATTACATGTGCATATCCGGTCAAATTCAACAAAGCATCCTACGAGAGGAAGTGCGGATGTTGAGGCTAGAAGATATTAGCCCATTTTTGAGTCACAGTCAACGTTTTTGTCTGAGTCGATATGTGGTGCGTTAGACAATAAAGAAATATCTCAATTGTCACCGTATAGCAAGAGTTTGTGCGCAGTCTATGTGTGTACTCGTGACTTATACGCCTCCCCAGGGACTGTATTACAACAACTACATAATCTTCAGAATGATTTTCTTCTTCTAAGGCATACGGTTTGAATAAACCCAAGCACTTTTGATCAGTCGACATCATACTGTTTGATGTAGCCACCATTCAGTTTCCCAAAAACACGCGTCTATCAGGGTTGCAAAACCCGACTGAGCAGTGGTTCAGCACGGTTATGAATGCGACTTCATGGATGTTGTAACCAAGACTATGCAACAAGTGTCGTTCTGGATCAGATGTGGTAGAGTGTATTTCATTGATTATTTCTCTTTCTATATTCCGGTAAAATTCATGAGTAATAAATGATACTACTGATAATCTTCAGGAAGACTCAAGTGATGCTTACGATCACGTAAAACATCTATAATTTATTCCGAAAAGTCAAATCAACCCAATTTTCAATAACTGTCTGTCAGTCTGAAAAGAATCACAAGTAACCAAATCGGCACTCCTGTCGATACACGTGTGAGAGCTGCGCACGTGTTTACAGTGAGAGGCGTGGTTGACCGCGTCGTGTGCTACATATTAGATCGAATTCCTAGTGGTTTCGAATTAACTGACTAGCGAAGGTTATGGTAAACTCGGGCCATTTTCACGCAGGTAAGAATAGTTGGGTCTGATAATGATAACCTTTCCAGTTAACACTATGCTAACGCACGCAACTGTAAGAAGAAAAATGTATTTGATTTGTCGACTATCAATGCCACGCAAAATGTTTATGCTGTGAACACTAGATCAGATGAGTTGGAGCATATCAGTGCATCGTTCAGTCAAAATGGATGTCTTCTAAATTTGAATAAACGAAATATGGAATCGTAATCAAAGCATGCAGTCCTTCAAACAACGTATTAAAAGAGTCACATTTTATATTTTTTCTTACGTAACGGCAGCTTAGACAGTATGATAACCAACTGCATATTTTGCGCAATCAAGATTGCCAACCTCGCAGGCACAGTGATGACATTGTTCAACCGCTGCCCGGTATAGGTAACGACTTGGTCCGGTTTGCTCAAGTTTATTTTGTACTTTCAATGATATTTCCTAGGCACAGCGCTTTTCAAGGTCAATTTTTGTACATCCTATTGGCAACACCTACTAAGCAAAACAAAAGAAACGTTCAGAACCGTCTGAAAATGGATTACTTTGTGACTGCTATCGACTGCAGAGGCCTTCGTTGTTAGATACCACGAATTCCTTTCTGTGCGCATCAAAACACTTTGTACGAAACTCCTCACCTAAAGTTGTCATTTATCTCTAAATCATTTACTTCAAACTGAGAGTGATCCACTTGACAGCGGCATTTACACTTTCCATGGTAGACATATATGTATCACCTTCAAGCATATACCAACGCCCATACCCTGACTTATCCATAAATTCAGCTTGGTTAGTTGAATGTGCCTTAATTTCAAGTTAAAAAATGATGAACATCTCGTGACAAACTCTGTAAGGTACTCAGTGTTGGAGATACTTAAACGATCTTAGTCTGCATGTTAAGTTGCCTAATATATGTTGTGGTTTCAAGGAGGTCGTGGGGTGGTAATCTTAGTGGTACAAAGACAGGCTTTGCAGTTCGTCAGGTGCGTTATTGGGTAGAGCGCTATGATCAGTTTTGCGTATTTTCGTTTAAATCCCGAGATGCTCAAAACACCTTTGGTTCATGAATAAAACGTCTAAAACGAAGTGGTAAGCATTTTCTAGAAAGAGTCATGTTCTTGACCAAGTCGGCTTATCCAGTTCTAAACACGAATATGCTGAAATGATCACTTTCATGTTCCGTCCACCAGTATTAATCTTGAGCTCCAGATGAGCCCCAAAGGTTCACGGCTAAACTGTGTAGAACATAATGATCTGTATGATTTACCGTTCTTATTACCCTCAATTATGAGCAGTTGATAGTAGACAATTTGTGGATTTCAAAGTTGGTAGTAATATAAATTGATTGTGGTTTAAACCCGGCTGCGCACCATGGATCGATAATTAACAGTCAGATCATGTTCAGCTGAGGCGGCATTCCTTCGAAATACCAGTAAATCACAAACGCGGTGGATCATTTTTATCACTGAACACACCCAAGAAACTGCGTATATGGGACTAAAAGGTCTATCAGGTTGAATGTTTTGGAAATGTTTAGGAAAATAATATCAGCCGACCTGACTCTATTAGCCGCTGTTGTTAACTTTTCTGGACAGCAGAAGTTATTGAAGCATAGAGATCACTTTCAAAAGTCACTTCACTTGTTTTGCAACAGCAAGGAATGGACCAGATACTCTCCTGACTGGCAGCCTCTGTAACCCGGGTATCGGCTGACGAAAATGCAGTTGACCTGTAACCAGCGGGCTTACATTGATCACTAATTGTGAGCATAGGTTCTAATGTGTAAGCTTCATAGGCATCGAAAAGCGTATTTTGGTACGGAAGTCAGGTGAATACTTTAGAGAATTGTTTAGGTGTTTTCTCTGGACATTTTTTCCTAGATTCTGAAAAGGGCTACCAGGACCGACGGTGGTGTTGTTTCCCAGCAGAAACGTTTGCTGTACCAACGCTGCCTCTGTAGTGCTAGTTCTGAAAACAATTGGTAAATCAGTAGAACACTTATGATACGCACTAGGGCACTGGGTAAGAAAAACGTCAGTGGTTTCTTCATTTCAGAGTGTTATCCAAAAAATTTGGCGCACGCAAAATGATGCAGAAAATCTGTTGTTATTGTTACTTATGACGCTCAGGAATAATTTTTGATTTACACCAAACTAACTGTGTAAGTGTAGCTGACATTAACACCTATCGATTTGTTCACTTATTTTCGTCATGTAATTGAGTAATTGATGAGGTTGGTTTTCTTGTTTGGCTCTCATTGTTTGGCATACGTCCCAAGTGAATCGCATCAATGCGACCAATTTCCTTGCGCAAGGCCAATATTATTGTTTACGTTAGGAGGATCTGGTTGCCTAATTGAAATAGACCCATGATTAGTTCTGATATATGCGCATGCTATAAATCCCCCACAACAATTTAGTGATAATTTGTGGAATGCGATTAAAAGGATCTTGGAGCAATGTTGCCGAGTCCATCTCATAAACGCTTTCAAAAAATCTGGAATCGCACTACGATCAAGACAGCATAGGTTCCCAGATTATTTGTAATGTTCTTTAGTGGTTAGAATGAAATGTAGCCAGTCTCTATTTATGAGACTTCATGACTGCGAAGAAAACCACTCACCCTTTCAGTTAAACCAGCACTAACACACTGCCAACATCAATAGTTGGTGACAAATTTTGGTCGTAAACCCTGTTGACCTTTAAAGTTAACCTTTAGACCGTTAAAGTTAGCTACGATAAGGATTTGTAAGTAATTTATGGGAATCGATTAACTTGTAGAAGCTTTTATAAGACGGTCCTGAATTAGGAGAGTAGTTTAAAGTCAAGTAGTTTGTATCGACCAGACAACTAGGTATGAGGCCAAAATAAGTAGTAGTTAGTGCATCGTTGAATCTGAACAAGATTTTGCTCCTCAATTGGCTTAAGACCCTTGTCAATAAAATGGACTACACTAACGCCATTAACAGATTTTGGACGTTGATGAAACATGGTCATACTAAGCAACTTAATTTTATCAACGTATTTATCGATCGTAGCATACTAAAAACATCGGCCACTTTGTTCCAGTAATCACTTTAAAATGAATACAGAGAAGCTGCAATTCATATCGATTTCTTTGGAGTAACCTTTCTTGTGGATTGATAAACAAAGACTCAAATGTTTACGGGCTATACATCGTTCGAAAGAACTGAAGTCACAGACAAACAGATTTGACAGACTGATAGCTGATACCGCGGCTCAGTTAGTAGTTGTTCAATGCCTATACACTACATCCTTTAAAGTCCAATCACCATATAACACTACGTTTTAAAGTACTCAAAATACATCAATGGTAGAAGCTCCGTCTATAAGGTTGACAGCTGTGAATCCCACACTCAGGTTTTGACAGCCCGACAACATCCAGCCAAAATGACCACGGTATTACATAACGAATCCGTGCAATGTAATCTCTGAAAATACATATATCAGTAAATTTGCCCGTAGAATATTTGTTATAACCTTATCTTTCACGCCGTTACACAGCTTAGATCAAAACAGACGTACTATGTGACGAATTGAATTGAAGTTCAATACTACTAACTCCATCTTTTCGACAGAGGAGCTCACTACTTTGTGCGTACCTGAGTACATATGAGCACATGTGTTTGAGGGAGGGGAAGTGTTCAAGTGGACCACAGATAGGAAGGAGGGACAGTTGCAGACGTCAGAAAAACATGTGTAGACCAGTCACGCAAATTTACCAACTTTTCTTATGGCCTTACACCAAGCATGTCAGACGGAGAAACCAGATGGCTTGAAGTGTACACGTTGCAGGGAGTGGGTGGGTTAGTAGACGGATGGATAGATGATGCACACATGCTTGCATGTTTGTGTACATATTGGCGTCACCCTAACCGCATACTGGCGGATGCATCTACTCCAACACTGACACACACACGCACATCATGTGGTAAGGTTACCAACACCATAGCCTACAGTTTCCCTGCAAAGAAAAAATCAATATGCTGGGCAGAAAGGTTCGAAGGCGGTGAAGGAAGAGAAGGAGAATCCCGACAGGGTCGTGGCCTGTGAGTTGCAATGCCGGGGAACGAGACAACAAGGCTGCTGGAATTGTGTGAACAGCTGACAGCTGCACAACTAAGACGCTCTGTCCGATTGTGGTTGCCTTGGTTTCCGAACTAAATGTCGTGACGAATTGGTCGGTTTGTAGCGATGGTGGTGGTGCTATACTTTTATCAATCATTAGGTAATACTTCAGTAATAACCAGAAAATTCCAGTAGGTATGTTGGGCGCCCAAAAGAGTAGGGATTATTCCTCAGGTGGTGTTTTCTTGTAGACAAAAGCTTCCAGTTAAATCATCATTTTTACCGTGTGTACCGATCGGCTCATTTGTGCCTGTCAATCTCGGCGTTTTTACCATGTGATCTTAATCTGTTTCGTGTTTGCAACTGTCAGCCTTCAGCAACAAGATGTCACGGATAATGGAGAAAATGAGAGCAGAAATATTTAACTACGTTCTTTGAATTTACACACGGAAACTTACCAGGATCTATATTTCCCAGGAAGATTACAGGATTGGTAATTTCAAACCCAATTCCAAAATATAACTAGTTTAAAGTCTAGCTTTGACTGTAACAATATCACGTCGGCACATGATAAAGCTGCAAATCAGTGTTACCTCGTTGAATTTGGTTAACGTCTCACATACTCAATCATATAAAGAAATCTCTCTCCCGAATCATTTTAGTTTGACACCTTCTTGTTCTCGTAACTTTTTCGATCGAACGGCCTGTAACTGCTTGAATTAACCAACAAACCAGTCAGTGCGCAATTACGAGTATATTCGGCTAGCTAAATCAGCCCAGTTCAAGGCGATTTGTGTGAAATCTGTCAATTTCCTATCCAGTATGTACCAACAACTTTCAGTAAAAAGCAAAACAAAGGAACATCGCGGATGATGAAAAAACAACTAGTCAGGATTCATGATTTGTTTACAAACACAACACGGCTAGGATTTAACAATGAACTAGCTAACTAGAAATGTACGGAGAATGCACATGCTCTCGTGAGAGGAAAAGAAAACCCGACTGAAAATTTAGTGGGACGAGGGTTTTGAAATGGGAATAGGCAGAGGACTAAGACAATACAAGATGCCTTTGAGGCTATTCCTTTGGAATAGATAACTCAGTGTAATCCTTAAATACATGAGGTTGAGAGCGTCGGTGACAACCATATCATCAACAAGCAGTTGTTTATCAACACCAGACGTTTAGCTACATCGAAAACCTTTGGATTATGTCAGTAAAATTACACATATTTTGAATTATTGTACAACAAGCAAAGTGCTTCAATTCGAAAAATCGAGCTGCGAAACACACCGTTCATTACGGAATCAAGTAACATTCTCGATTGCTCTGTGGTAAGTACGGTCTCGGCGGTATACCTGAGAAGACGAACCTGAAGGAGGGAAGCGATCTAGCTTCGCAAACGAGAACGACAATAGGTGCCACTATTGTGAACTGTTGGCCCCCAAATTCTTTGAAGTACATATATATATATATACATATATATATACTACCGCTGGATTGAACTTGAGTAGTATACGCTTAGTTAGACACTGTGTTTGAGGATACCGTTCCCACAGTCGAGTAGATATACGATTAGCTAGACACTTCTCCTTAGTGACGACAAGATGGTCCAAATAAGGTAGACAGGTGCACGTAAACTGGTTTGGATTATTGCGTATGCTGTGTTTCGTCTCCTCTGCAAAAACAACCCGTTCCAACCTTTAATCAGCAGCTGGCTGTTGTTTTGATGCTGGTAGTTGTTCAACCGTTTGATGTTCCGTAATGCACTAAAGTTGTAGGCCAGTTAACTGTTCGACCAGAAGTTCTTGTTACTGATTAATGGAAAAACTTCCGAGTCTACATGATTGACTTGTTCTAACTGTTAGTAAATGTCTAAACGCTCCCAATGGAAAATGAAGTAGTCCAAACGTCATGACTCAAGTGAATAAGTAACTTAAGGATAAGTTCGACAGAATGACAACTAAGCTTTTTATCAGAATGAGTAAATACGCTTAACTGATTCACTAGCCCTCAGATGTCATAGATAAATTTCTCTTCGTGCCATATCTATGTTTATATCGAGGACCATCTTTAATGCACTTTGACATAAATTTGACAGATGACTAATGATAAATGTTATATGTTATTTACATTTGCTTCCAGACATTTTTAGGGAGGAGAAATAAGAAGATATTATGGCCGGGGCAAAAGTTGTTCATTGAAGATAGTAAATCTACAGACTGAAATCCGAACCGATAGACAATTCATCACGGTAAACAGAGATGAAGATAATGGAATAAACTAAGATCTAAATAGCCTACAAGCTCCCCCAACGAAGTGAAGGTTGGTATTATATGGGGTTTCCAAGAGAACAATGTTTTGGCCGAGGCATCATGTGAAGTAATCAGGAATGCCTCTTATCCAAAATTTACAGATAGAAAACACCCGTACTTTGTTTCCGGTGGCCTAAATTCACAAAGGTACCACATCTAATTGAACGGGTTGCAGTACTTGTTTACTCAGACGTGAAGAGAAATAATTTATCACAAAATTTAAACAAGTTGCCGTTCAGTCTGATCGACCAAGGGTTGGTAAACCTGACTGTCGCAACTGTAATGTAACTTTCATGCATGTGCTACTGGAAAGCAATATAGTTTGGGGTCGGGTAAGTGTAGCAGACCTGAAGAGACTGGTGGCTAATGATATAACTTGATCTTTCTAACGTTTTATGCTCAAAGCTGTTCAAGCGAAAAACATGTGAAGAATTTTATACCACGGCCCTTTGACGTATGCAATAATCTGTTCATCATGGTTTATCCATGACAGAAGTTGAAGAACACGACAAAAAAAACATTCCGTCTTTAAAACACCATTTTTAACATGCACAGTCCTCTTGGATTATTGCAGCACAGTGGAATCTAACAGCTCATATATACGGGAGGGATTGTTGTTGCACTGACCGAATGTTCCTACCAAACATCACAAAGACTGTAAGTTGGGTAACTTCGAAGGGTGATTTGTCAATGCGCATGATGTTTATGAAAAGTTTGTTTTTACATACAAATTAATTTCACCACACTTCTCACCAGTGGGATAAGAGAAGTCAGAAACGTTATGTTGCAAAATGCAGTAGAGGATTTCATCCTAATTTTTCAATTGATTGCCACAAGGTCAGATCAGGTAGAAAAAGCTAACTGTAGAAAATGATTACTCCAGACTACGACTTGAGTACAAACACGATAATGACATTATTGAAGAACAGCAGTTAACGGAAGAACTGTAGACATTCTTACTAGAACAAGTTAACAACCATGTTATGTTTTCATTAGTAAGTTGACAGGAAGATTAGCAACTCAACATTTTCTCCCTCTCACATTTAAAGGAGTTAAACAGTCTTCTTAGGTTTATAGTTTCCGTTACTTTTTAATTAGCTGGCTTAGCTTCTGAAATCCCAAATTGTCTGTGAACTACGTGACGGACACATTGTCAAACAATCAAGTGGAGTGAATGTGAATCGAAACTGCCCTAGAAAGTGGTTCACAAATATTCCGCTGCATGAATCCATTCAGCATCTTGATTTTGACAGACAACATAAAAATCAGTATACCCACAGTCTTATCTAGTGTGATGTCAGTGGCGCAGTTGCCAACGCAATTGCTTCAAGTAGATGTTGCCAGAGTTCACCCTGTCGCTCTGATAAAAATATGCATTATTTCTCGTTCTTGCTTTCATACTGGTTGACTTTTACACTAAAATTTCTTGGAGAGTTTGAAGTAGAATCAGGAAACGAAGAACGGCTATTAAGTTGAGGTTGCTAGTGCGTATCAGAAGTCCAATTCAAAGATCCCAGATTCAAAAAGCTTAAATCTGTGAATGAGTGATACGGTGCTTCTTCAAGTTCCAAGATTTCAAAGTCCGTAAAACCTATGCTTCTTTGGTTCGTCTAGATGAAGCCTGTCGATAGTCAGTAAATGAGAAGTGTTAGCACCCGCTGAAACTATCCACCTGTCTATCTCATGCTACTTAAACGTTCTCGTCTCCGTACAGTTAAAACACGTTAATCAACCCAAATTATTTCACGCACTGTGATACATTACCCTCAAGTTGGGCTTGTGATGTCTCCAAATTTAGCAATACAGCGACCAGACACGAACGATTATTTATCCGTAAAACCATACAGACCTGTTTGAGCGCAACGTGTGCAGTGTATTAACAGTTCGAGCGTGGAGTGAAAATGTTTTCATGGCTGAAATTGTGCCAATATTTGTAAAGTTTGCTAACAGATTACGTTACTATCCCTGTGTGAGTAGTTAACTCACAAAACAAAAGTGTGATGGAGTTGCTGAATAGTGAATTGCACATACCCAGACTGTTACCCGGCTGCACGATTCAGGGTACCAGTATAATGTACTAAGTCACAGGCAATGAGTGTGCAACACGCGTCTCAGTGTTGTGCTGTGAGGACAAAAGTGCACGTTTATCATTCAGTGTATCACGGAATCATCTGTGATAATAGGCTATAGGCACATCGCTTGATTGCACTCGGAGACCTCGCGCCAAGGAGAACTTGTGTCCAGTTGTTTCCACACTGATCACGAGGCGCTGGTTTGATGTCACAAACGATCATCGAAATTCTCTGTTTCCCTATTAAACATGAATATGATATAAGAGGGACAAATCATCTTCTCCGAACCAACAGTGAGCACCTTCTGATCAGAGCTAGAATAATTCCTATAGTTTACAAGACAAGTAAAAGTTTGCCTTGCCATCCGGTAAATAATTTTGCACTAATATAAGGATTGGATAACCGTCTGTTTGGCGACTTTTTGTCACTGGTTCCCAGTAGTTATCTGGAAGCGAGAGGTCTAAGTACACCCTCTTCTCCGATAACGCTGTCACCTGCATTCGTCCAGATAATAACGCTGCATAATGTGCACGTTGTCTATCGATAAATTCAACAGCTGACTCAATTTCACTGATGAAAATCTTGTTCTTGGTCCGCTTGTTCTTTGTCACGAGTGTCATAAGCGTATTCGTTAGAATATTGCTTTATGGTACTTGTAGAAATGCCCTGCCTCTTGCAAATAATCTCTTAGTGACATATTCTGAAACAAAAGACACTTGGTTGATTCGTTCTCTTTAGGTAGATTTAGGTTGAAATTGGCTTGAGTCAATTTCATAAATTACATATGGAAATTATTGAATTCTTTCAAATAGCAATCCTGATTTTGACTGACTTTTACACAATATAGTTTGTGCTCTAGCTAGCAAGAACTTCCTGAGGAGGATATACTAAGGTGTTAGAATCGAACTTCGCAGTACCTGCATAAAACGTTCACAGTGATGACGCATCTTGACAATTCTCCATTAGATTTGAACACTAACTGGTCAGGCGACCGAACGTTTGATAGAAACGAGGTGTAAAACATGTGGATCTTGATCAGCTGAACAAGCTGTTGAAGTTTTGGATTTGTACCGGAAGTCATATAGTTGGGCTCCACAAGACAGAATGTAATTGTCGTATTTCCTTTGCCTCGGCATAAGAATACTTCATGTTCATACACTGTTGATCAACTGTTGACTGAAGACAGAATACATTCGACTTCAATAATGAGTGAATTGGGGCATAATTAAACGAATATGGAGCCGGCAAAACCAAAAGCAACAATTGAAACTTGTAATAAGTGTGGAACAAATTTAATCATTGAAGCATGTAAATTGGAACAGTTGGGGAAGTAGTCTTATGACGAGATGATCACAGACAGATGGATGCTAAAATATTGATTTCTCATCAATGTAACAGAACATATTGCTGTAATGTATGCAAAAGAAATGTGTCGGCCTACAGTTTCCAACCAGCAAGATAAAATGAAGCAACAAAATTCATCCGAATCTGAAGGTATATCTCTCGATGCAGGTCTACAGAGTCAATCTACATCATAGGCCTTGTAAGTGCATGAGTCCGCAAGCGTTGCTAACATATATTGTTCAGCAAATTATTAACTACAACCGGTCTATCAACTTCAGCAAACAGTAGTTTAAGTCACAATAAAAAGCAGGTGCGATATCTTCACACAAGTATGTCGTACAAATTGGGCCTTAGTATAATAGTTGGTTTCCATGAAAGTGAAAATATGGAACTCAATCAACTGTAAAAACTCCGAGCTTCAGCTAGGTCGGAAATGACGACATCATCAGCAATTGAAAGCATAGATATGGCAAATCTTGTACTGGCTAAACTACAAATGGATAAAAATTGAAATGTTAAGCCGTGTTTATTGTCTGTCGCCAAGTAGCAACTCACTTCAAAGAATCTCCGTACTGTGTTAGCTATCCCGGACTATAAAAATATTTTGGTTCAGTCCTTCGATGACCGCAGCAATAAATTACCTGCGCACTCATTAGAAAAGTGGAACGTTGGCGGTTATAATTGACACACTTAAAGTTTGGGCACAGACAACATTAGTTTGCTCTTGTCGAATGTGAAGAAAACATGGGGCAAAATTTCTACATTCTAGGTTATCTGGATTTAAGAATTTATGTGTAGCGATGATCGATGAGGTAAAATGCCAGCTTAAAACGTCGGTTGTTCCGAACGTATTTAAATGCCAACTGACATTCGTTTTTAAATTAGCATGAAATGTGGGTCGCCTTTGTTTCGATTATCCAACAGACAGTACCAGGAACAGATGTGTGACTATGTGGCTTGACATGGCTTCTTCGTCCAAGATTAGAATCTCCCTTTCAAGCCTGTTCCAGATCTTTGGACACAATAGTCACAGGGATTCTCCGTTACACTGTTATGTTTTTTGGCGTAATATGGATGACCGTAAAAATCCAAACATTTAGAAATTGGAAGATGAGAAGTCTTCAACAACTTGCTATACCCAACTGACGCGCAATCCTGCTCATCTAAATTTCACCGATAATAGGCAAATTTATCAAATTTAGCTAAACCTGAGTTCGATTTGACTGATGTATTTATGTGTACCTGAGTCACACAAATGCATTACCCATCTCGTGATAATGGAAAGCAAATGGGAAAAATTACTCACCCGACAGAAATGCTTCAATGTGGTGCGAAACTACTGAATTCTATAACTCCACTAAAAATAGAAAACTGTTGAACCAATCAGGGAATAGCTTTAGAAGTGAGAAGTGTACGGAAGTGACATTGAGACGTTTGTGTCTGGTCGCACCCTGTTTGACAGGAGTAGGTAACCGAAGTACATAAATCCATCATTGAACAGTCTTTAAACATTACTGTGATAAAATAACCTTTGATTCACTTGTTCTTAATGACCTGGCCGAAACATGTTTAACATTTGCGTTGTTGCTTGGGTCTCATAAAGCCAAGGCATACCGAATGAACGTTGATGCAGGCAAGCGGTGTTATTCGAACAGGATCTTCTGCAATTGTGAGCCCAAACAGGACATCATATATTTGAGCTCGAAATCTAAGAACGTTGAATTATCGATAGTGACGCAATCGCTGTATGAACCAGAAACCACAACAGTAAGAAACAGACAGAAGCAAACCGCATTTGATTATGTTTGGGATCTCTTACGACAAGAACTATATAAATGTCACTCCCTGAAAACGGTATTCTTCCTCATAATACCCATGCCAACATGACCAACAGGCGCAATGAAACAATAGCTATAGTGTCGTTCTGACAGTCAATAACGTCTAGACTCAAACTTTCACTATTTTGACTGACCTAAGCAATCTGATGGCTAATCAGTCGGCATGTACTCCTGCTTGTAGTGGCCAGGTACGAGTTACTGAATAATCTATGTAAATGCGAATGTACCTAATTAGGTTATCAGTGACAATAAAACAAGCGGATGCAACTGGAAATTTACAAATTTCGAACAGGTTACGATCATCAAAGGATTTGATCCACATACAATTTTCACAGGTATTCGGAATGACTATCACAATAGCCCAGTATCCGACAATCAAGAACGTTACGGAGTTACCTTGAACTACTGGAACGCGATCGGAACTGAGACAATATTTTCTTAGTACGACGGGGCTAGAAAACGGGTGAGAGATCTGTGGACAGTCACCAAGGGACTGCCAAACAAACGGGAGAGCTAACTGGTGTGTATATGGATGCAAGGTCACCTTAATCGATTTCAACAACATAGAAAAGTGTTGCAAAAGCGTTGTTGAACAAAGGTGAGACAAAAGATTTGCTGTGCAAAAGAGAAGTATCGTTAGTTAGCAAAAATAAGAAAAACTTTACATACTCTTTGACATCTACAAGTGGCCATCGGTGGAAATCTCCTTAGGTTGCACAATCATCACAGTTTTGCTTGAGCGACGTTTTTACTACTAATGGTTAGTAGGAGAGTTTGGCAAGTATTAGTAGAATATCACCCACAGTGGACATCTGCTTTTGCATTACCGCAGACAATTCGGCCGATTTCATTCAAAAAATGGAACTAGTCTTAATCTCAGCCCTTGTTAGGACTTGTCAGTAATGCACATTCTTGCTGTGAGACTTGAAAGTCAGTCACACACTTGTACAAGACAACCACAGTTATCACCGTACCATCGAGGTGTTGTCAGTTGACAAGTGATAAACATGCTTGTTTGATAAGCACATCAGTAAGCTATGATAAGGTGGTATAATTATCGGACCAAATAGACTTGGTTCAGCAACCAGCTATATTTTAGTTCTGTCGCTAGATGAAAGTAACAATAAATCCCAAGTTTTTGTTATCACCACGACCACTTTTCAAAGGTCAGTTTATTGAGTTATTGATCCAGAATCCTTACCAGAAAGTAATACTTTTATCTGGAAATTTTTTATAAAGTTACCAAGTAGCCGTCTACGTTACATCGATTAGCCAATGCCTTAATAAACCGTTACGATTCATCTGTTTTTCCCTCCACCATATTATATGTATGTAATTACAGAATGAGTCACATAAAAGGAATAGATTTGCAATCATATCAGCGTGATAAAGAAAAAGTCCATAAGCAGCTTAAGTCCAACTAGTACTACCTGGCGCTCTCATGGTGGCAGAGAGCAAAATGGTTTCGTCCACAATGTGAAGTAATCTACACTAATTTTGTGGCCAGTCTTATAATGATGAATCACCGTTCCATATTTGCGTTTGCTATCCACTGAACAATTGCTTGAACTTAAATCATATTTTTTTAGTGTTTACCCATAGTCGCTTGTGGATACTGATGTCTTCGTATGAATAGTAAGGGCGATCTACTCCTATTTGGTTCAGATATACATTCTATTGCTGAGCTGTAGTCTTTTGCTCTGGCAAAGAGTGGCTGAGAAGTTCATTCGGATTTCATAAATACCATCAGATGAATATAGCAATTGAGTTATAAATTTCACTAAAATTCAAAGATACTCATAAACAGAATGCTACAAACTTACAGTACACGCTTGAGAACAGAGGTTTTCGAAAACCTCCAGAATACACGTCAGTGCGAAAGCTCGTAAGGTTATTGCTATCGTGTATGGTGCCTAGTCGAAGCTGAATAAGAGATTTTATTAACGATAGAGGCTGGTCGTAGAAAATGGTTAACAGACTGGGAACCTTGGTGTTGTAGAGCTTTTTGTGGAGTGTACAATATTTTCAAATTGACTCAGCATGAGCTGAATTGAAGCGAATTGATAAATTTCACAGAACCAGTTTCTTTAACCCGAGAATGTGATCACAGTTTACACATTGCTGCGCGAACAACAGACTCTAATGACTAATTTCTAATTTGACATAATCGAGGACACTGTGGCGGAATTCGTTGAAAGTGTACAACAATCCACTCTAGAGATTGGTCTTCCAGGTAATTCGTTTTGTTGGATACTAAACGGTAGGACTGCATTAATGCAATGTTAATTTGTTTACTATTGGTTCACTTTTCTGAGCCTCTCTCAATAGCACACAATTGCATCAAGTCAATGAAGGTATGTAGGAAAGCTTGATGATCAAAAAATGAAAGACATCCGGTCTCCACGTTTTCGTTGCTTAAGAAAGGCAGATCAATAAACTGTTTAAGTAGTTGCCTTCCTTCGGCGCACTGCTTGTAAACCGGATGGTTGTTCATTGTTTCCAGTGAGGTATCATTTTTCGTTCTCCAATCTTCCAAAAATTTAATTGACTGGATGGGAATACGAGTGTGTGGCTATACGTTCCCGATAGTAGTCAGTATAAAGGGTACAATAACGAGCTATTGTAAACCAGTTTCCCCAGTAAATAATGGAAAATATGATTGGGTTTGATGCACTAGTATCCCATTTCACAAAGCTTTCATACTTCCGTTTCTTTTACGAACAACTGAAGAATGCAATTTTGTAGAAAGCCCCAGAATTGAAATTGAAACGCGTTAATAATTCATCCCAACGTTTATCAGCTGTTTATTTTCTACGTCAGGTGCATTCCGTTTTGCACAACTCAGTGGATTTTCCAGATGCCGATTGACTGCACGTTTGCAAGTGTGGTCTAGTCTTACGTTACTGTGTTACTGAATAGCTTTCAGTAACAGCGGAGGGAGTTTCTGTAAGATTCTACGATCAATAAATTTTGTAACTTGCATTCATCGTTAGTTCGTGTGTTCTGTGAGCCAACTGGACAAGTATTTCGACTGCAAGTTAAACTTGGAGCCCGTGAAACATTAAAAACACCCTTCTGAAATAAGAAAAAATGCGTGATATATAAGTTAAGCTTGTATTGGTACTTTTTATGGGGATTTAAATATAAAAACTGGAAAATTAATTTGGCAGATTATACGAAACTTTATTAGGTTATTTGGTTGAGGGCGTTGCTCATAGGTCTATCAGTTTTGATTTACACGAGATTCACTGCGTCCATTCTGGAGATAATCTGACAACCTGGGTACCAGTGACCAATGACTGCGGCTAGAACACATTGCGATGATAGATAAGTCGTGTTTTCGTGTACTGAATAAAGGTTCTCATGCTATCCTCGCAGGCAAAATGGTCGTGGTTGGACTCTCCGTTCGAACTAGGGTCAGTACCCTACCCAACAGCTCCAACCAACAGCTGAATTTCAGGGCTGATGATTTTATGAGAAATTGGCTGACTGTAGCTCCCCGGCTGAACCAAAAAGTTGCCTTGTATCATTGCATTAAGTCACAAATAGATCAGTTGAGTATGCAACTCTGAGTCCTGCTTGCTCACTCGAATAACTTATCGAAATTTTTCGAGAAAGTAATAAAGATTAGTGTTCCGAGCAAGCATAACCATGTTAGTGGAGTATTGAAGCCTAATCAAAGTTAACTGACATTCAAACAACGCAAATGAGTGGTTTTTTCCTAATCACTCTGCCGCTCATCATATCGTACAACCACAAAATGATCACAAAACCGCAGTATGGATTTTTATCCGTTGAAGGTGAGATGGATAGAAGGTCATCATCATCATAATAGCCATGAGCTTGACCAAAAGGTACTGTGACTCGGGCCGCCGCTCACCTCAACAGTGACGTGGAATATCCTGGAAGAAAACGCTACTAAGAAGGTTGAAAATTACTAAAACAAGACTAAGCGGAGGAACTAGAAATGGTATGGATACAGGTATGCTATTGACTGCGACACATTGCCATCTCGGATAGCGTCTCTAACCAGCGGTTTGGGAGATCACGAGGACCCCATCCAGGCAGGCGACACCTACCCACTTTGCTCAATGGAGTAGTCAAGGCCTTCATATTTTGTGACCACATTGTTGGTTGACCACCACGCGATTTTACCCCACTGTTGGTGGCCCCAGCATATGATGTCCTGTACGGTAAACGATTAGATGACCTACAGAGTGCGTGACCCAACCATCGTAAGCTGTGCAACGTGATTAATTGACCAATTGATCGCGCATCCCGGGCGTTCCGGAATACGCGCTGGCGAACTGCCACATTGCTCACACGATCAATCCACTTAATATGGGCCAATTGGGGATAGAAGGCAGACAGACGTTACCAAAGATTGCCCACAAAAGGGAGAGTGAAAAAAGTAAAAATCAGTAAAATGTGGATTTTTACTTGCTATAAATTCATTGAAAAAGGATTTGTGACGGCTGCCACTTTCCGTAAAAATGACAGAATTAACTGTATAGAAGGTTGAACGAAGCAGTTGATCAGTGTTGATGACCGTATAAGAATGAATATGGAGCGACTGGACAATCACATCACAATACTGATGAGTAATGAGATGGAGGTACTCAGTTAGGTGTTGAAATAACCTAGGGAAACTACAACAAAAAGGTCAGAACGGTTTCCGCTAAAAAATGCTCCCCATACGTGAACTTGATTTTGGCAAATTTGACAGCCCCTGGTTATCGTTATATACAAATAAGTGTTTATGTTCCAGATGTCGTTAAAACATGCACTATCCGCATTGAGTATCTGATTAGGAAATTCCTATTAATACCCGCCTTATTGGGTCAAACCGGTAGAACTACTTGTTACTGAAAAAGTTCCGATATTTGCCAGACATCTGAGTCAACCTACGTTGCGTGCAAATTTTGACGTTCACTCCGTTTACATGACAGTATAGTATGAACCTAGTGTTTTTTTTGAGTAGGGAAAATATCAAGGGTTATGGTACACAGTCAACCTTATTACGCTGTTATTTTCTGTATTTAATGATGAAATGCAAGTCTTACTAAGATCGCACACCATGTGGTAGTGTTTCTTCTCTGTCATGATGCACCGCATGCGGTTTCGAATGTTGACTAGAATCTGGTGACTGATGATGATTCTTTAATTTTACAATTACTTATAACTAATAAACCAATCAGTGTACTTGTCGGTATGGAGGACGACAAAGTAGAGGACGAGATGCAATTTTTGTGTTTTATCACCGGGATAATTATAGCATAATACTTTCATATTGAAAGCACTGACAACGGTATGCGAGAAAATCAGCATGTATATATCCGTCAGCAGTTGAGTAGTCATTGTTAACCAGTGTGAATTTGAGTGTCTACAGATTAGATGGAGCTAAGTGTTCGAATTTCTTCGTATTGTGGAAGATAGGCTCATACAGTCCTCAGGAACGATCATCGTTCGGATTCTCATCATTTTGAGATGATTTCTTTGCGTTCGGTGACAGTGTGAAGTGATGATTTATTTTCAACTAGTTAGGTACGTTACGTTGAAGCAGTGAGTTAATTAACTGGTCGAACGTTTATTGCTTCTAAGAGTTCAATTGTTGTTATTTGTCTGTAATACATATCAAAATGACCTTTGTATCAACTAGTCAAGGGGAGAGGTTTTGTTGTCAACAAAACCCCTTTCAATTCATTTGAAAATCCACAAGAAAATAGAACGCTCAATTGAGGGAAACCATTGAAACAATTAGTGTAAGGCCGTTTTGCTAATCCTAAACCTTTATGGACTGTTTTAATTGTTTTCTTTCGTCGGAGACATTCGTGCTTGGATTGGTTTCGCACAGCATCAGTTGGCAGGTGGCCTAAATGTTTGCCGTCGCCTATTTTTTGAAATTACGGAAGATATAGCTTGGAAGACCTCGGGAAAATAGTGTATTCAAAGATGAAATGAAGTCACAAAAGACCGGAGCTTACAATTTGCTAGGTCTTATATTGTTTAATGAGCCGATAATCAGGCATGCTTACTTTCCTTTGCTGTTAATCAATGGAGTAAGCAAATCTATATCCTGGTGTAGGGTAAAATTTACGTGAACGCAAACATGTGTACTAATAAACTATGCCCAACAGTTTGCCGTTAGTAAGGTCCACACTGTGGTACAAAAATGAAGCAAACTATATCATGGTGAAACATTGGTGACAGAAAGTGATAAATGTCTTCCCGACTCATGGCAATAAAGTCAGTCCTTTTAAACTGAAACTACTTCAAATGTTCAACTTTCTAACATATTTATCTAGCCACTTAATCATATCAAAAAGCGACTTCATATTGTTTCTGAACTTAAATTATTCTGTGTGAACTATGTACATGAATGCAGAAAGAAGGTTTATCGGTGAGTAAAGAGTTTGTGAGCGTGACTAGAATGGAACGAGAGGAATGGCTTCTGGTGATCAATGATATGATCATTAGTTATGGATTAGATAAACGCTTGTTGAACAATCCATAACCGTAGTTGTAAATGTCACAGACAAATGTTTCTTCAGTTGCTGTCATCTGGTTGGGGGTACAAACTGTGCAGCCTTCCAGAAACGATCTTTGCATTTTCGAAAAAGCGTACTAGTTCGCTAATTTACCGTGTACTTGATTTTTTTGTGTGTATGCCAAACGTGGTACGTTATACTGTTTTGTACGCTAGAACTGGCTAGTAAAATACCAAAGTCTGTGTTCCAAAATAGCCGACGCCTAAGATAAGGTGGATCATTGGTATTTGTATCAGAACACCAAGTGCATGGATAGCGTAGATTAAGTTAGGTTTGTAGTTTGTTTAAACATATGCAATTCATGTACCTAAGAGATAGAGATACAAGTTGATTTTAAGATGATAAACTTATACAAATACTGTTATTTTAAAAATAAAACTGCATTCGCTGATAAGTATAGACAACAACTATGTGAGATCATCATAGAAGTTTGAACTGCTGAAATGTCGTACTGCTATTAAGACAAAAGGCGAGGAAGAGAATAGACAAAAATTGCGCTTTCACAAACTTATTTATTTATGCAGAACAGGTTTTGCTAAATAGAGAACGATAGAATTTCAGTGGTTCATACTTTTTCTATGTAACATACAACCCGATTAGATCATCTATTCTGTCCAGTTGATTCACTTAAACTGATCTTTCTCGTCTGTGGAATGCAATCGAGGCTGGTCAAAGTGTTATACTGACAGATAAGGAGTTATCGTAATTCATCTATATTTAGCTTAAGTACAGGCTCAGAAAATTGTATCTCAGCTATTGTGTAATCACAACGGAGAAATATCTATTATGTAGACCTGACAATTTAGAATAATTTATTTAAAAACGCGTAATTGACAATTCCAACAAGTATCCATATAGTCGGATTAACGGGACTATTTCCCAAATCGAAAAAGTTAGAAAAGTTGATCGAAATGATCGAGATTTATATGGTACTGTTTTAAAAAATCACGATGAAAGTGCTCTTGACCCTGAATGTGAATTACTTGACAACACAAATTATTCAGCAGAAAAACCTGCGAACTGGAGCAACCAAACACGAACCCGCCAATCACCACCAGTTAACGGAAGATGAACTCATTAGAGTAATCGGGTATAAACGAAAATGGGAGCATGACAAACGATACCACGCACAAAAGTTTTAATAGGCACACAATGATCGTTGTGAAAAAGGAAAGAGTATACATTTTATACATACACTCAAGGTGCAAAACTCATCATGATTATTCGCTGCATACAATAAGAGGTTAACGGACTTAAAGTTGGCATCGGCTTTCCAAAAACAAACACAAGATTTCACGCCGAATTCAGTGTTCCATATCATATCAAACAAAGAACTACAAACGTACCAGACGAACTGAGGAAAGCCGAAACAGCCTCATGCAGACAGTACACAAGATGGACAATTTCATAAATCTTCTATTTACTAAAGAGAAGACGTCAGAAATGCTCAGCCTCTGGCTCTACAAGGTGATGGATTAAATTTTACTGCAGCAAGTTTTACTTATTCACCTGAGAATAACATGAGGTTGCAAAAAATAGGATGACTGCGTTTTAGCCACTTCAGTCTTTGTCTCGGGTGTTGTGATCGAAAGAGCCCATCGAACTTGCGTACGTGATTCGGTTACAGCAATGCAAATCAAGTTCAACCGAAGGGATAGTAAATCATTGCTATTCATAGTTCGTCATTAAAAAACATACTGTGCAAAATGCTGAAATCTACGAACTGCAGTTCTACCTTGGGTGCCGTTATTTAGTTTGGTTGCATTGTACAGCACTTTAACGCCTACTCTGGCTATCTTTTTTCAGACCAAACACAAGATATACTGATATATTC
The DNA here is from genome assembly GCA_014338405.1 of Paragonimus skrjabini miyazakii. Classification (NCBI taxonomy): domain Eukaryota; kingdom Metazoa; phylum Platyhelminthes; class Trematoda; order Plagiorchiida; family Troglotrematidae; genus Paragonimus; species Paragonimus skrjabini miyazakii. The sequence goes on from JTDE01000019.1 coordinate 333,044, forward strand.
GTCCTCTTTTTATTGCAGAATAATGTTTCGATTGACACGTGGCTAGAACATTTTCCAAGCAAAAAGTATGTCTTAGATAAAGGTCAATAGGTTCATTGCTCCTCGTTTTACTGATGCTGACGAGTAGTAGGGGATTTTGGTTTTAACAAGGATTGAACATTACACAAAATTGATATCGATTATCGCATTCTCATAGACTTTCCAGTCGTACCCTTTCAAAAAGATACACCAGACTCGAGTTTCGCTCTCATTAGAACAGTTCGTCAGTAGTACATATTCTCGCCACTACCGGGACTAAAACCACGACCACGCTGTTCATGAGGCAACCGTGTTGACCACTACGCCATTAACCTCACATTCGGCATGACCGAATTATCATGTGAACACTCAACCACTTTCGCTTGTGAGTGTTGATCAGGTCGCTTGATCTCATCGAGAGGAGACACAGTAACTGTCCTGTTAATTCCAATCGATGACCCCTCGACTAAGACTTCTCTCCAAGTTGGAATTACAGAAATCATCGACTTGTTGAGCGGTATCTGAATACTGATGAGTAGTAGGGGATTTTGATTTTCATATAGATTGAACATCACCCACAATTGATTGCAGCTGTCGTATTCCCACATGCTAATTCGGTCGTGTCTACTGTGAGGTCAATGGCGCAGTGGTGAACATGGTTGCCTCATGAAAAGCGTGGCCGTGGTTCTAGTTCCGGCGGTGACAAGGATATGCACTACATCCTATTGGAGTTGTGCACTTCGGTCTGTGTGTCTGACTGACCGAGGTGGATTGATTCGTGCAGCTCAGCAAAACCGGAACCGATTGAATTCCGTTCATGTGATCCCCCAGTGTGTGTACGTATGAACACTTTTGGATTACTTTGTTACCTAAGATAGGCCAGTAGTCAATACAGAGGACAAAGACACAGCCATAACGAAAGAGTGTGATGTAGTAACTTACAAATGTAGAGCTTAAACTCTCCACTTGCTGAATTGATGGACATTGTGGACATTTGAACAGCTGATAACAATACCCAAATCATTAGCTTGTCGAACTGTCAGCTATTCACTAAAAAAGTATCGTGCCTACCTTTCTGGATTTTACTACCTTACGGTAGTGCTTATGCTGTTAGTCAACCTGACTAGTCAAGAAAGCCAAAGAGAGAGGCTAAAAATGATTTGACGGATGAGCAGGACAATATCTATGCAACAAAATGGCTTGGTGACTAAAACATCTAGACAAGAGTGTACTCAAAATCATCCACTACCCATGAGAGCAGCATCCCTCGAAAAAACTGGGCACCTAAGCTATAACTGACCGTAGGTTTCCGCATATATGTGTGCGGATTTTACCTGGATTCCTTGTTTTCAAGGCATATGGTTGATTTCAAAATACCTGTTAGCTGAAATGGGCTAAGTGGCCATTTTGGAAATTACATTAAAATATTGTGGAGCACTGCACAGTTACACTTTCAACCCTCTCACTTGTCAGCATTAACGAATACATGCAGCAGGTGATATACGAGCGCATCTCTGTTACTGATGATGTCGCTTTGTAAACAAGGCTGAACTCAACAGCTAACTACAAACCATTCGTGTGTTGATCGTGGTATGAGTTATGAGGCAAAGACAATCACAAGCTGGGCTTACAAATTTCCTAGAAATAGATCAAATGACAGCAAAGTACCTCTGCTATGAGGAAAGACAGCGGGCGGTGTGCGGTATACCTGGGAGTGCAGTCCTCTAATTTGTGGTAACTTACATTCTAAGGTGCAAACGTTTACGCGAACGTGAGAGCATGCACTATTCTGTGTACCTGTACGTACGTATCTGGTTTGAATGGGACGAAATTTGACAGGGGTGTGTTCGCCTGTTCAGGCTACTGGTCACGTAAACAGAGTGTCAATGATTGCAGCAGCCGATAAGCCAACCGACTGATCTGTATGGGTAACTTTCAGAACGCTGTTGCTGAATCTGTGTGTGTGTGTGTAACAGTGAGTGCCGTTATCCGCTTATGCGCAAGTGTAAAGACGTGCAATCATTCTTACGGTAGTCAACCTAGTTTCTCGATAAAGGTTACATGTCCACAGGTGAACTGGCCAAGTGACAAAGTACGCGCAATCATCGATTCGATTTGTTTCACTCGGTTCACTCATGCAAACGGTACATGAATCAATAAGACTAGACAACAATTAGGGCGGTGTGGTTTGGTGATAGCTATCAAATATTGTGACGTGTTAAGTGTCATCATCATAGTAAATGAGGCAGCCACTTTAACGAGTTGCTTCTAATCGTGTTGTGTACTCTTAAGGAGAAGATGCATGATCAGCCCAGGCCAGTGAAGTAACACTATATGCCTGCACCTTTTCAATGAATTAATGCATCCCCACAGGGTGATATCACATGCTGTGTACTACATCTATAGCCTGATGTATCACTGATTCAGTTAGATTACGTCTTTTGCCAGACCATATAAACGCATTTCTCAGGTCTTCCGTAAGCCGCGCAGTATTTCTTTTTTGGAGTGACCATTGCAAACATCTCATAAATATTTGATTTATCTGGTTCTGGCTCCTGTTATTGTCACAGACTTTAGATTCCGCCGAATCTAAAGAACATTCAGGAAGCGAAAAACAGGTGCGTTACTGTGTGCAGGCTTGTTCGTTGGGGGTTGATCCACACGTGGCTAAACTGTCTGTAGACTAAACCTAGTTTACTGTTAGCTGTGTCCATGACAGCAGAGATCGCATCTGAGCTTAAACCAGGGTGGGTTTGAATGGAGTCCCAAGAAGTTAGGTTGGCGTTTGATTTGAAGGACGAAGTGGAAGTACGAATTAAAGCTGACCTGAAGCAAGCGCTTATAGTTGTTCAGAAAGTACATGAGAAATCATATTTAGAGGATGGTAGTATAGGGATAATCTAAAGCCTGCAAAACCATCAGCCTCCTTGACCACATGAATCAACGAAGTATGCTGCTGTATTTAAATTTAACATCGCAATGAATCTTGTTCTCTAAGGCGGAAATGTATGCGACTTATGATATGATCATTGGTGTTGCGTTGTTGAACGCTAATTACAGTGAATTTGGTAGACAGCATATTTCGTGACACCTGGAGATCTACGACCGAGATCTGAAACTAATGTAGAGCTACAGTAGGGAATTGAAGAGTGCGGTAGCAGTTTTCGTCAGTTACCACTACAGTCTGACTAGATATGCTGTATACATTCAACCGAGAGATGTAATCAAGGTACATATATTCATTTCCTAATGCTTATTTTAACCACGATCTGTCTAATTGCACGACAAAAATTTGTTAGTTTTTCAAACACTACCGTTTGGGCAGTAATCTGATTCTTCCACCCAATGAACGTCAATTTACTCTCTGTAAGTAGAAAGGTGTATCACAGCTGTTCTGTTGTTAAAAACAGGCGTCTCTTCATCGAAATTAAGATGTTGATTCCATGAGATTTAGACCGTAAAATGTGCTTTCACGTTTTCCAATTAACAAGTATATTTCTAAAACAGTTGGGTTTTGTAACTTTATCACGCGCCGTAATCCTGTGTGTGAAGTCGAGAGTGAACCGAAGAGAGCGTATCTCGAATTAACTTAGTGATACCGCAAACGTTACGTGTCCAACGAAGAATGGCATCCACCAGTTCTACAGAGAAAATCAACTCTACCCTTTCTGATGAAAGACAATATTATTAAGCTGAAGTTTCATACAAGCGTGTTAACTGCGTCTCGTTTACTTTGCCGACAGACTTGCCGGTGATCTATCACATGTGGAGTCACATGCCATGGTGACCTACGAAGCAACAGCTGTTTTAGTTCACCAAATGTAAGTCTAGAATGTTTTACGTCGGAGAAACTAAACGTAAGTTTAGAACAAGAGTGAAGCTGCACAGTTACAAATTAGTCTGGGATACATTGTGAGAACAACGAAATGTTATTTAATTGTGCATCAAGGAACCGGCAAGCAGTTTGACGCACCGTTTAGCCCTGGTGCAATATCAAGTTGATATCATAAGCAGTATTTGAACACACGACCACGTAACTCGAAAAACTGAGGGTTTGTTCATTGAGGGGGCCTTTTCGCACTCAGTTTTGTTTTGGATATTCTTTGGCATACCGAACAAGTTGGTTCGTTTATGCTAACGGTAAAGTTTACCATCATCTGTCCCAGTCACGTGTTTCATTCCAGCTTGGCCTGGCTTTCTAGTCCCGTCAACCAACTGAACTGGCAACTAATTGCCAAAATCTGTTACAACCGCAAAAATGAATCGGAGGGTTTTTACTCACTGGACAATAAATATGACCGCTCTCTAACGTTTTCACGACATACATGATTACTGAGGAGTAGTAGGGGATTTTGATTTTCATAAAGATTGAACATCACCCACAATTACTCACAAGCGAAAGTGGTTCAGCGTTCACATACGATAATTCGGTCGTGCCTAATGTGAGGTTAATGGCGCAGTGGTAAACACGGATGCCTAATGAACAGCATGGTCGGAGTTCTAGTCCCGGCAGTGACGAACATATGCACTACTGGTGAGCTGTTCTAATGAGAGCGAAACTCGAGTCTAATGCTTCTTTTCGAAAGGGAACGAGTGGAAAGACTATGGGAATGCGACGGCTGCGATCAATTGTGGGTGTTGTTCAATCTATACATCCATGATTATTATTATTATGTTGCTACTCAAGCAACTTTGCTTGACTGTCCTTTGTTTTTCAAAGACACAAGTAGTTAATCGACCGAAGCTTTTGCTCTTATAATGCATAACGCATAGTATTAACCTGGTTTGAATTAACAAAACTGAAGTCGGACACGGCCATGTCATGCTTTTATTAGTAACGGCAGTCGATATAGTTGTAGGCATTTGGATAATGAGACAGACGACCAGATTCCCTTTCACAATTCCTACGATCGCGGAAACTCACCGCGGTTGCTAGAGCCCAGGTTTTTTTAATAAAATATTACGTTTATAGTTTTATTTTTACAAACCTTATAATACCCAATTTAGGTTTCCCGCTTAACAACTTCATTCAAGAAAATGTTTTAGTCAGCAGTGTTAAATGTGATTCAGAAGATACAAATGGCATCTTTTAATCATCATGTCGAAGTTCGTCAGACGAGAGTGCATGTTTTAACTTGGAAAGTTTTCTCTTTCTACTCTTTAGTTAAACCAATGACGGTTGTCGAATAAAGAAGCTTTCTGTATAAACGCAATAGCAGAAACTGAATGCTCTTCATACATGCTTCTCAATCCTTGTCTCGTCTAAATATTCTGGTTTTTATTACTATGAATATGTCCTACAGAAGTAGATGGAGGTCATGAGACCAGAATAGAAAATTTGGATGGTTGCACAGAAATTAAATTTACTAATCTGAGTCCATTAATAGATCGATGCCCGTCACTGTGCCTAATGTTATCAAATCTTCCTGAGCGAAAGTTATCCCCTTTCAGTTAGGTGAAATTCGGGGTCTTCGAAGCTTTCAAAATTCTTTAAACCTGGAAACCTAGAAAGCGTCAACTTTGACCGTGCTTCGGAGTGAATTCCTAAGTTCGTTATTCAGGCAGTGAATTGAATAAACTCATGGTTGATCGCTCGATTACATTCCGGGTAGCAGCTTCATCTGGTTTGATTCGAAGTTTATTTATCTTATTGCTAGATTCCGTTGCAGTGTCCAGACGGCCAAAGCTGTGGGTATAAATCAAGCATGTTGTCCATTTTGTAAGTCAATAAATTCGGGTTACTATAAATAACACCCAATAACAGGACACGACCGTCAGTAGTTATCCGCTGGATTGATGACTGACTTGGTTAGGTTGACAATACTGTAACACAATGAAGGAATATAAAACATTAGGAAGCAGAAAATATCCAGATGGCTGCACGATAATTTCGTAAGTAGATGTAAATATTATTTTGATTTTATTGGACTTACTAAACAGACGGATTAGAACGTGAATTAACACAAGAAGATCTTAGAGGTTATTAAACCCTGAATGCTGAAGTTTTTTTATTCGAATTCATCTGCGAAGTCCTTCCTCCATTCTAGGTTTATTCGATCCCTTAAGGGTTGAGCGCCAACCCATCTTTCTGATGCTTGCAAAGTTTGTCCAAACTGGAATAAACCAACTTCGATTACCTCGTTAATCAAAAGGGATATGGTGGAAGCAGTACATTACAGGCTACATGACACATCGCATACGCGCTAGTGATTTGGATCGTGCCTGTTACAGGCGAACCAGTGTGCCAGTTACCCTTCATAACGGCTGAAGATGAGGAAACCATGTAATCGTGCACAAATACGCAAGAGTCTCACGGCAACTGATTGGGCAAAGCTGTGTGTGGACCCCACGTTTCACTCAGTTATACCAACAGTCTAGTAGTTGAATGAAATATCGTTGGTCTAGGTAAATGTGTATGGATACGAGAAACACTGGTTCTGACTGAGAAGGTAAATAAACAAACGCTGGTGTTTGTAACCACTCTTGTCCTGACAAAGTTGACACATCATACAAGATAAAGGGTTACACTTCGGAAGCGAACTATCTAGGGAATGGCCCCGTCTAGGCTTATAGACAGAGACGTCCGCTTGTTACTCTGTTTCATGTTAGATCTGGATTGTGTTAACCAGTTTCGTGAATACGATAACTGGGGTCATCATGCTGCAAGAAAGTTTGTTGCATGCAGATATCAAAGATGACGCTGTTCAAGTTAGTTTTACTAGTTGCCTTATGGATAATCCTGCGACATTGAAAATTTCGCATAAATGTTTCCAACCTCATCAATGTCTTATATTACAGATCCGTACATGGTTCGTCTTCTTGCCTTACTGGTTGTGCAAGCTGCCCAACAACACAATGCAAGCCCAAACAGGGGGTTTCCATTTACTTACTGTAGGTCTTTAGGGTTCTCCCACCTGTCTTGCCAGCGTATTTTGCTCACGGTTTTTCAGGGCCTGTTTGGGGTAACATTGACATTTCATTATGCACTATGTACAAGGATTTGACGTCCGACTTATCGCTTTCGACCTGCACAACACTCTGACGTTCCATGCACATATAGAGGCATCTCATATTACCCTTCCTCAATAGTATAAGAATGCCAGCTGTCCTCAGACTCTCCCAATTTGTAACTCGGCTCACTAGATCGTGAATCATTTTCTTAGTTCTTAAGGTAAAACACGAGACAAGGTTATCATTTTTTTCTAGATTGCTGAATCGCTATCTGGCAATCATAGGAGGTTTACGGAAAATGATAACTTCGTCTGATTTGAGCTTATGTACTCAAGCCAGCTCGTCTACCTAATGTGATCAGTTGACTGGCAACTCCAATCCCTACTTCCATATTTACTAACCTAAGCAAACAGTCCTCACTCTTGCGGATAGACTTTCCTCCTCGGTTCCTAATTTAATTCAAGGTGAGAATGAAAATTTTACAAAGCACAACAATAGTTTATCAGAGGTCACTTAAATCGGTTGACTTTAGTGTACATCCAGAACTCATTGGACGACAAGTGCTGCCTTACGAACTGGCAAATAATGAAAAGACAGAGCTGACTGAACTCTCTTACTAGACACTATGTTGTCATTGATGAACAGCTCAGTTGGAATTACAACAGGACAACAGATGTCCTCCTCAACTATCCTAGAGTCTTCTTTTTCCGCTGTCCTATCTATCCTCATCAAAAATTACTTGTTTTTGAAAAGTTTTACTTGTTGAAGTCCAACAAAGAAAATCTACCTGATGGCTTATCATCAATCACTCGTGAGGAATATGGTAAGCTTTGTTCCATCCAATACCTGCGTTATTTGCCCAGCGTTTCAAACAGTAGAATGTAAATTACTACTGAAGGACAGCATGTATCACATCAATTCTTGGAAACGAACTGTCCGTTTTTGCCCTAATTCATGCAAGTATGTAGCATCCGCAATTTTAGACAAAACCACTGGTTACTCGAATGGGAACTCATGTGAACGTCGTTTGCTCTGGAAATCTTTTCTCTCGTCTCACAGGCTCAACTCTTAGTGTTGTTTTTCTGATTAATTGCAATCTATCATCGAATGTTGAAAAATGTATAGTCGTTCTCGTGTTTCGTGAACTAGTTAGATGCATTTGAAAACTTTGATAGAGATATATTTTTCTAAATAGTAATCATACATTCAAGCCTTTACTGTCGATTGTTTGCTTGAATGACCTACAAATCACAGTCAACTGACAGATTATCACTCACCATTGTGGCTGGTGTGCCACAAAATGCAATCCTAGCCCCGTTCGCATTTTCAATTCCTACGGCATTCACACCGTTTCAGTATCGCCTTTTTTAACTTGATACACAGGGGTATTTAGCCTAAAATACTTGACCATACTTTCTTTGTGTGTTTTGCGGATCGGTTCACCCAAATCAGCACACTGGTCAGAGACTCACAGCCTTTCGCTAAACATATCCAAGTGTGATGAATGTTTGCCCTAGGTAATGACAAGGAAACGATGAATTTTCGTAACGTATGTTCATTCCGTGATTTTTATAATACAACTTCGACTTTTATCTGTTAATGATGATGACTTTCAAGAACAGTATGACATGATCGTATGATGTTACTAATGCCTTCACCAATGTCGGAAAAATCTCGTTACATCTCCTGCAATCAGCATCTATGAGCATCGCACAACACTTTTTGAAGTTAATCACACTAGCCAATTTAATTGCACGGAGTACTTCTTTATTCTACGGGTTTCTTCAACCTAGAACAACGTGTTGCGATCTATCGTAATTGCGTCACCGGTAGGTGAATTAAAGAACCATCTACATATTCGGGGCATCAAACCGACTATTCAGACGGCTTGATCACCATAACCGTTGCGGTGGAAATAGTAATACTCTGGACCTCTCATTTTTGATGTTAGCCAGCTAAATGTTTCATTGTGATTGAAATATACCTGATAAGCAATGATCGGATTTATAGTCTACCTACTATCCTACTTTTTTCCTCTTCGCAACTTTTTTATTGTTGACCTTGTGAGATATAAACAATCTTTTGACCTAAATTTGTCCTCTTAACCGTCCAGCAGAGACTTGGACATACATAAACTTTTGTAGCTCCCTCCGATCAGTAAACTTCCTGTGAATGCTATGCGTGCTCTCTCCGTGAATATATTGCTCATCAGTTGTTTTCTTTGGTCTGTTGTTTGGGAATTTTGAACTGTCTGCTAGATCCTCTGAATAGCTGGTACATCATAGTGGTGTTTTGTATCATTTCAGAGTGGGCTAACTTTTTTGAAACTACAATCCTCCTTGATACAACCTACTATATATAATCGGATCTCTATGAGTATGCTTCTACATTTTGTACTCAATTTCGATAAGAACATTTATTTCCTCATAATTGGTATTATTACTCTTCTGTTATTTCTCAGCTTAATCGACTTTCTCACAAACCTCTTTCAGTTGAAATAGACATAAAATGGAGTAGTAACTCTCTTATTTTGATATCAACTGTAGCCCGTTCCCTAATCTGTTCAAAAATGTTTATGATGATTTGTATTGTTATGTACATCAACACCAGTCAGTTCATCGCCCTTTACTTGTTAAGGGGCGATGTGTATGTGACAAGTGGAAAATCCACTTCCCAGTGATCCTCATACCTGCATCATGCAATAAGTAATTACTCCGGACTCTCTGTCAGATAATCCTTCTCCGAATGGTCCTGTTCATCGTAGCGTTCTATTCCAATAAGGGATAATGGACACAGTCTAAACTAATTACCGGAAGACTACCAAACCATTACAATCGCTAGCAGCTTTGTTTTGTTTGCATAGATTACGACTTGTATACATCAACTGCACGTTGATGTGAAAGGCGGCAACCTGTTACAGACAGAGACTTCACAATGACCGAAGACAAGTGACGGCATCACATGCACATTATTATAAGTGATTCGCGTTGCACATTTGTTAATCCAGCATACACCTCGTAAACCTGGAGACATGTAGATGAGAATTATTATAGCACAGCACAGCAGTGGTAGTGAGCCGAAAGGTAGACTGGTGTGAAAGTTAAAATTCTACTCCTAAGTGACATCAAAACGGGAGATCTTCCAGTGTTACAGGTCGAAGGTGTAAATGGTAATATGTAAAACTAACATAAGATAGGTGGAAACGGAGGGTAGTGCATGATCTGTCGGCGGTCAGATAGAAAGGTAGCTGCCATTAGGTTTCATATTAAATAGGAAAATGACCGAACTTAAATGTTAATTATAGACATAGACAAACGTTCAAGGCGTGTTGTAGTAAGTAAGCTGATGGAGATCAAAGTCCATTTTCCTTCAAGTAGAGCGCGTGTTTTATCAAACCGTCGAGTTGGTTGGTTTACAGTAAGGAAAGACAACGCACTTACTGTCCCTTCGCCTATTGTTCTTAGAGAGCACATCAAGACTTGCTGGTGTTTGCATCCATCCTAGCGCTACATCGTCAATTCACGACGACTAACGCCACTTATGAATACTTTGCGTATCGCGCGCCTCAGTTCGCAGCTGTTGTTCACTCAAATTTCAGTGTGTCGTCCTTATCACATTTAATTAGGCTGTCGTGTTTTAGCCTGGACTATTCTATGATCGAAATTCTGTACTACAACGCAAGAGAACTACCTGAGTAACCTTCTGTTATCGCAGACGGTGTTCCACCACCGGATTTTAAGACGACGCCTCGAACAATGTAGACAGCAACGGCTCTTGTGTCTTAAAGTTCAATGGTATATCGTCTTGCTACCGTACAAGGCACTGAAAAACGCGATAGTTCTAAAGGCAAGTGATGTGGTTGTTATCCTTTGACCGTTTATCCCACGGATACGTCATTCTAGGCGTTCGACTTATCCCAATGAACCGACAACAGGCGATTCTATGAGTGACACACCACAGATTCTTATCCGCTTAGAAGTGGTCCGAACAATCACCCATATTTTCTCACTGATGCTGACCGCAAACGTAGTTATCGTACTCCTTTCGGTGAATGAGTGATGTCTTATGAGTGTTAATGTACAATCAAAGTTTGACCAGTGCGGTTCCTAAAGCACTGGAAACTATCTGAAAATTTTCGTAACTGCAAGCAACTAGCGCAGGTAACGCACAATAATCAGTAAAAACAGCGTACGGATGATCAGATTGCGTATAACAGATGTTCAGCCGGTGTCCATCAAAACGATAGACAATTTAAACACAGTCTTTTGTGCTCTGGTAGGCAATTTTCAACGCTGATTTCAAACACAAAGTAACTTGATAAAATCGTAATCGCGATTTAAGTCAACGACAGTCGAAAAACCATCAGAGATACACCCACACCATTGCACCTATGCCTTCACACCCAGATGCGATTGTCTGCAATTGTCTGATCTACCAAAGAAAATCAGAAACATCTACAAAACTTCGAGGCTTCCAGAAGTTAGATTGTGATGAACTTGCCAAATAGGATGCACAGCTGCTGGTTGCACTCATGGCGATTTTAGAAGAGCTGGAGACCGGTAAGCACCATAATAGTCTTATAGCATTCAACTTGAGATCTAAGCCATCCTTGAGGAATGCTTGCTTCCAAACTGCGTGACAGCTTCAAATGGTAAGAATTCACGCTAGATTTTAGCTGACTCTGTTCCGCATCATCAAGCCTCTGTAACAAGGCATCAAATAATGCATTAGTAGTCCTTACTAGTTGCTTTTACTTTGCACAAGTGTATATTGAATGTATCTGGTAACTTGTCTATCGGTTTATTGTCATCAATTGAAATGAGTCGACTGGAGTCGACCAAATTATAACACTGAGCCATCGCGTTTCAAATATTTTTCTAACGACACACCTTCACTTGCAATCTGTCCCTCTCAAAGCCGTCTAACAGCGATCTGCATCTCTGCCAAGTTTGGACAGCCAGCAAGAGATACTTGGGTGTCTTGTTGCGGTAGTATTTGTACAGTTCTTCGATCAGTCATAGCCGGTCGATTTAGCAGGTCACCAACTTGATTGTTCCAGATCCTCGTGATGTGTTCGCTTGTGTGCGTGATACGTCAGAGTTTTCAACATTTGGTGTTTTAGTAAGCTGAACGGAAGAACAAAACCAGCCGTAAGCGTGTTATGGAACTTGTATTGTCAACGGTTGACACATTCCAACATGCCGCTTCTACCGGTCCTTCCGGACTTTTTGAACACTGACGTCATTCCATGACGATTTTCTTATGGGGGTCCTCAAAATGAACAACAAATGCTTCATTATGCTTTTATGACAAACCCGAGCAAGTACCGTGTTTGTCAAATAACGTTTTATACTGCTTATTTCTTTGCGGTGATCGGTTTTATAAACGTCCTTGAAGTTGCCATAACACTTAACTCTAATCTGTACAACTTTATTGGACGAGACAGAATGATCGATCGAAACCACAATTCGGCATACGACAAGAATTTTGAAGAAGGAATGGTAGGTCACTATTTTGTCACAGTAGCTTGGAAAATGCACATTAGGTCGTAAGTATGACTGATTCATTGACGACATGGATATATCCAGAGTACAAAGTGATAACAGCATGCAACCTAATTAGGTTAGTCTTTGTGAATCACACTGTCATTTGGGTATGCTAAGAGAACTTACTATGACTATTTACCAGTTATATTGTCCATCCAGAATGACCGGACATTAGAAGCTAATGCTTCTATCGATCAACTCAGTGGTGTGCACGAGTTGCAACCACCTCGCAAAGAAAACACCATCCTCTTCAGGACAAGTTGAGATTGAATGAGTCATTCAGTTTTGTCCAACAATACAGAATGCTGGAGCTGTGACGCTTAGTCAAATAGATGTGTGACAGACATGAAGGCTTGTGTGGAAATCAAGAAATCTAAATATTAACGGCGCTTAGCAAAGGGCACCTGAATAAGTAACAGAGAGAATAGATTACGACTGATAAAATTGCGAGCGAGAGCCAAACCCGTTTTCTGGTCAGGTCTGAACATGCAAGCGGATGATAAAGTACCCTGATCAATAAGTGTGGGCACGAGTGTACAATGTTCTGTTATGATCTGCGCATGCTAGCTGTTGGAGCCGGTCCTGACCAGTTTCCGCTGATAGTGCTGGATCATCCTGAGAAACGTCTCTGTAAATCTGTGGTGGTCAACGACCATTTGGATTATCTAAGGATCCCGACTGTAACCGCATATCCCAGCTTGCTTGTTCCGTACACATGCTTCCGGTTATGCCCGCTATAGAAGGCTTGATACGAACTCAGCGTTGCTTTCTTTAGTGATGTAACTAATTGTATGCAACAGACGTTTCCTCTTTTCATAAAGGCTGATCTATTATTTTATCATTCAGTGCCGTTTTACTCGCGCCATTTGGAGTGTTGTTTAAGGTATTCCAAGGCGCTAGGTACTTTTCACCTGGCGTGATTTTGAATGCCGCTAACCAGGCTAGAACCCATCTCGTGTTTTTTCTTC
>JTDE01000019.1:346626-357743 GCA_014338405.1 Paragonimus skrjabini miyazakii
TTTTTCTTCTTCTTGGTTGCTGCCGTTAGTCCCAGATTACTCTGAAATTAATCACTCATAAAATTTCGAAATATTGCTAGAAATATCCGGTTTGTTACAAAACCCAATCGCGTTCTCTTAGTTCAAAACCTTTTGGGACTACACCTCCATTTCCCTCCAGGAAAGGCGTTCTAAATTGTTAGTGATCAAAAGTTGAGCGCTGGCCTACTTGTTCACTAAAAATTACTACAAGTTACTGCGCGTAGAAAATGATTACTACGAGACTTCTGTGGATAAGCGAACAGCCTGTCCTTTAGATCGTATGACCTTGACCTTGCTTATTTTGAGGTGAGCTGACTGGTATTGCAAAATTATGCGTCACGTTCTCTCTCGAATAAATTGGGAACAGGCGTAACAAGAGTGAAACTTTTAGATTAGTTTTACCATTCGAAGCGCGCCAACCAGAATGCTAATCTAACAGAATGTGCTTACTATCCTTTGTGACTGATGATTAGGTAACAACAGGAGCGTGGTTAGTTACTCAACCTAGTACTGTTTTGTTACAGCTGACCTGATTAGTGTCCACAAGCAAAGTGTTTGATTCCTTAACTGTGTCAACAATGTAAACTTGTAATCAAAGATTCCTTCTTCTGAAAAGTTCAATCACCGACTTCGTTTGCACAAAAACATGATACTAATCCCATGTCACTGATTTGCTTATAGCCATCCAGTATCCTGATGTCATCGCGGTGAATGATCAGTCTCTTAACTATGTTCTACAAAAACAGGAGTCGGTTCTCACCTTCACGATGTTTGTTGTTGGCTTCACCTAAAGTGTATAACACGTCAAGTATACACCTATTACGTACGGAAGAATATCCTTAAAATTATGACAGTCAGCATTTCGATATAATCGATATTCTGATCGCTGTCATCCATTATGTATTCTTTCTGTTTTACATTATTGAACTTTTATCAATACATTTCAGTGAACATTTTTCAAGATTCTTATTTACCCGTCAGTGATTGAGCCAGTAAACAAATAATTCACTCGGTTAAATAAGAACCATCTGAATAAGTTATATAGATCCTCATCTCATTGACAACATATACTTTTACTCTGAATGCGGTTTATAAGTGTTTTAAATTTCTATAATAACTGGTGAGTTTTCACGAATTTTTCTATTCAAAAAGTGAATATTTACAAAACTGGGATTCAAACAGATCCAAACTGGTGACAATTACCTTACACAGGAGTTCAGAAATATCATGTTTTTAAAGGATCAGGTAAGTCATTTAGCGAAACTACACCACACACCCCCGTTTGTTATGTTAATAATTACGAAATTGTTAGACAAATGAAGAAACCTGTGTTGTATACGTAGCAGGCAAACATGTGTTTGAATCACAAGTTAATTCCAATCCAATCAGGAGTATGTGACTACCCGAACAATCGACCAAAACAATAATCGATGTGCATTGGCCAGAATAAGTCATTTGATCGAAAAGTCGCCATAACAACATTGGTCAGGTATGATCAAATTTGCATCCGTGTAAATATTCACATCGCTTTATCAGTTGAGACTTGTTATTTGGAAGACATTATTGTATTAGAGTGGGGACAATAGACAGGACAAATTAACAGGGTTCGGCATGTGACCACTAGCTTATTCCCGGTAATTCCTGTGCACTTGCTGAGCGCAGATACATGTAGGCCTTCAATTAAAATGGACGAAGAGGGCGATCACTGTGACAACCGGTTCATTTTGCCATCTAGGTTAATTTGTAAGATACGTAGGGTCTTGGAAAAGGATATGAGAGTCTACCGCAAACAAAATCATTTCCACCCGCTTTTTATGGTAGAGTTCACCGTTAAATCATGTGAAGTACCTCTGTTAATTTTCAACAGAAGTGCCCAAGGACGTCTGTAATATGTCCAATCAGTAGGCCCGATTGGTTAGTCGATGTGTATGCGTGCACTTTGTGCTTTAGTTTGTCTGAAGACATTGCGAGCTCGTTAATGTGTAGAGACACTCGCTCAGTGTGTGTGAGCTTACAACTATTTCTGATCAACCAGTGTGAGATCTAATAAGCCCAGCTATTAACTCTAATCAATAAAGCTGGTTTTAACAGCTAGCAATAGTCGAGTTCAGCTCGACAGATACTCTGTGCCCTTGAGAGTGTGTACAGTAAAATTTGCAAATTCTATAACCTAAAAACCTAGGCTGACAGATACAGATTGTGAAGTTAACTAAAACTTGAAACGTTCTTCATGAAGCGCAACAACACGTCATCCGTTGAGATTAAATTTCAAAAGATACAAGAAAAGCAGCTGGCATTCAGAAGAACCAACTTCGTGAGAAGTACGATCCGCCTGGGCACTATTGTATGGTTGGATTTAGGAACGGGCGAAGCCATAATCGGCATCCAAAAATGCCGCATACATATCGGAGCGAGATTGTTTGCAACGTTGGGGATAACAAGAATCTAATCAATACCTTCTCCACAAGTTATCGAGAATCCGATCCCAAAAATATTTCTCTTAAAACATGTAAAAACTACTAATGTCAGTCAGTTGGCCATTCAGTTAGATATATGCGTGTTTTATGCCATTGGAAAATAGCATGGAAATGAATCATTCCATGAAGGTGCATGTGGTATTGTAATATATTTCGCTCACTGGACTGACTATAAAACTTAGTAAATTTTAAAACAGTGTGCGATGGAAAGACATGCCGATTTTCATTTGATAAACTTGTCGGCCATCTTCAAAGACAACAATCCTCACTTGCAGTAGGCATCTCGCTTTCGGCTTACGTAATATGTTTAATCCGAGACCGTTTTTCCTATGGAATACATAACCACCTCATGTTGGGAGCTAGCTGCTGCGAACTGATGCGTGTTGATAAAGACAGAATCCTACGTTCTAAACGTTGCCATTTGTCGAACCAACCCAGTGCTGTGTGTCCGGAAACAAATGGTCATCAATTTATCCCTCCCTTGGTTATTTAATTCCATTCCCA
Source organism: Paragonimus skrjabini miyazakii (assembly GCA_014338405.1). NCBI lineage: Eukaryota > Metazoa > Platyhelminthes > Trematoda > Plagiorchiida > Troglotrematidae > Paragonimus > Paragonimus skrjabini miyazakii. The sequence goes on from JTDE01000019.1 coordinate 349,629, forward strand.
AAAACTTCCCATTGTGTTGAGTATTTTATTTTATTTTTTACCATGTATTTGTCTAACAGTTTTGTTCCTAGTCCAGTTTAAAAGTGCTTATTAACATTCCCTCCACTCCTCATTTAACTGCCCATGACCATTTGACCTTGTAACCTAACCGTCCTTATCAGTCTCATGTTGCGTCATCCGAATGCCCTGTTCTTGAGTCTCGATCATTCTGACCACGCTTATCACACCCGCAGTCTTCACTATTGTTGCCAGGCTTGCTTGCCATATATTGATCGTACTAATTTCGCTGTAATAACAGACGAGACGCGAACGAAATGTCCGTGCACAAGACATCTTAAGCTATACTGTTAGACTTTTTCAAATTTATATCGGGGAACCACTGCTTCAATTCCTAAGCGATGTTCCGTTGTGTTTGTAAATGACACAATTAATTATTATCAAATACTGGTGAAAGTTAGCAGTAAACAGCAGTAGGGGATTTTATACTCCATACAAATTGAACATCACGTTTGATTGCAGCTGTTGCACTCCCACGGTTGCTTCATGAAAGCGTGGGTTGATTTGTGGTACAGACCGAGACAAGCATATGCAGTACTAACGAGGTCTAACTCGACCAAAACCCGAGTCTAGCGCTCCTTTTCGGAAAGGGCTGACTAAAGAGCCTGCTGGACTGTGGCAGCTGTAATCATTTGTGAATATTGTTCAAGTTATATAAGAATGCTGATAGTATTAATAGTAACAGATTTTGAGCAGGTTCCATTCGCAAAAAGTCTACAAGTCGGCCAGATTCAAACCAGCAACGGAAGTAACGGGTCCAGACTCAGCAGGCCTCCCTCCAACTGAGCTATGAAGTCATTCGCCAAGCTGATCAGAATCTAACCCATGTCCAGAATTTTCTCTATTGGGTATTTTTAAAATTATCAAATCTGTCACTTTACTTATCGATAATAAAAAGTGTTGTCCCTGGTGAAACCGATTAGTGCAGTAGAAAGTGATACAACTGTGCAGATCATACATATTGCTTGGAAGGATCTATGTTAATTCACCACTTCGTGCAATTTGTTTGATGTGATAACTAGAATTGAGGATATTTGAAATGTATTCGGAAATACCATTGGAAAAAATCGCAAAACATTCAGATAGATCCAAAATCTGTTGTATCCAGATGACCATTCATAATAACGAACTCAGTGTCATATACAGCGCATCAATGACGACAGAAAAACACTCAACCACACCTCTTCACCCTTTGTCATAAATGTTTTCTATTCAATACTTATATGTTGTGAAACATTTCATTTCACTGGCTCTCAGACACACACTACACTATTGCCCTTGTTTTGACTCATTAGCTGGAGGCAACCTGAACAAAGTTCGAATCAGCTATTATTCCTTGCACGACTCGCAGCTCTCTTCCACTGGACAATCAATCGTGGGAGAATTGTTCATGAATGGGAACGGTAACTTTTTTTCCAAGTCACCTGTTCACAACCTGCTAGTATGACTGAACGTAGTCCACCTCTAGACCGTTATTTTGAAGCGGGTTTGTAAACTGGTTATTCCGAAACGTATTACTCACGTATATGTTTGATGGACATATCTCGTAAGTAATAGCCGTTGAGTATACATATATATATTTATATATAGTGTTTGAACTCCTTTCTATAAACATTTATTTTGAGGTTTAATCTCTCGAATGTGCGTGTACTGGCTGACAAAAGGCTGGTCTTTTTCTATACAACGAATTATCACTGTAAATGACCAACTTAACATGAATTTTCTGCGTAGAAATGTCACAAGGTCTACATGACTCATGACACAATATGGCATATACAAGTGTGCTCCATATGATTTTGTTATTATATGGGCTTAAAACGTTACTCTCTGATAGAAGTCAACCGCATTTTATTCAGTGCGTACACGCTCACTCCACAGTAACCGGTGACAGATATTTTACAACAGGATGGCAGGCAGTGCCTAGAAGAGTTTCAGAACTGAAACGATTGATGATCATTTTCACAATGCTCGATTTTACGCTAATTTAGTCGCTGTCTTTACTCAACAGAGTCCGGTGCTGTTTATCGATAACCTTGAGCTTGTTGTTCATATCAACCTTATCGACGGCTGACAAGCTTCAGAGACGGAATTTTTCGCGCAGAAGTCAACTTTTTTTCATTAATCTGCTACTTGAAATCAATAGGTCCGCTTCATTGTAGAAAGTTTCATTTTTACTAATTCCGCCGTGTTGTATAATTAGTAAGCGTGAGTGGATAAACAAATGCTGTCCACAAGGTAAACTCTTGAGTGTCTTATCAAAAGTCGTGATCTACAACTGGATATCCACTCTAAAGTCATGCAGAGAGACGATAGGCAGATTACAACGGCAAACTACTGGTGACGTAGGAAGTATCAGGTTACCTAGTTTGACACGTAAGTCTGGTTGACCTGACTTGGCTTAGACTAATGAGATCAACTTGGTAGACGTTAACTGTGTAGTGAAAGGGAATGTGGTTTCTTTGCAATCCGGAATTATAGGTGGTTGTCATCGGTAGCCAAATTCCAATTCTAACAATGGATCCTTTACAGTTTGTGATTACTGTTTTGTTCGTTTGACGTTTTTGTCACACTACTGTTTGGAAAAACGAACTGCCCATATGGGGCAGGTGCATTCCAGTGCCCAGTCGTCGATTGGATCAATATCCTTGGTGCACAACGGGACATATTTCGGACACTACAGCACAGACAGGTACATAGCTGGGTAGCGCCGCATTTACCTACCCGGTACCAAACACCCACGCATGAGCTATAGTCAGGATGCGCATTGTTTAAAACAGATCGAGGGTGGATCAATCGTCCATGTAGGTAAAAATTCACCGCACGAACTAGGCGGAGAAGCAGATTTGTACCGTTTCCGTTATTTGTGTCTTCCGATTGTAAAATATTAAATGTTTTTCCCCTCAGAACAACGATGAATTCGAAATCATAGTGGACGTCTTAGTGTGAGGTATTCTTCACGGAAACAGTCTGGCACCGGTTCAACTAAGTGCATAAGGGAAGAGACAAAGTGCAGACTTGTCGATTGATTATTAAGCACAAAACTGTGCTAATTTTAGTGATTGTACGAATGCACTTCATCAGTACATTTTCAGAACAACCGCCACGCACACTATCACTGCCTGAAATCTTTTGTTATGTTAAGAAAATTCCACATGTTAACTTAAGTCACAACATACAGTTAGATCATTTTAAAACTTGGCAGTTTTCTCCAGGGAATTTCAACAGTTTAGGCCAAAAATCCTCTCTTCGTTGACAAAGAATGAAATGGAAACAAGAAAAGGAATTTGAAGTGCGTAATTTTTAAGTATTCCTGTTACCTGCAGATAGTCCAGTCCGTAAAACTTACGGGTGCGTGTGTGGTTAACTAACGACGGTGATTTGGTCTGAGTGATCACTCTGGATTTCTAGTATTATCGAGTTATTTGTACACGCTTAACTTGAATCCAAGGTGCTTTCCTGGAGAATAACTCCGTGCTGATGAAAGTCCTCCTTCTCTACCATTGTTAACAAATTTCTTTATTGTTTCATTCAACAAACTTACATGAGCAACCATTATATTATTACTACTACTATATTGTTTGTTTTGAAGAGCAATATACACAGCTTCGTTCAAAAGAAGAACAAACGATGACACCAAAATAAGCAACAGATCTGTAAAAAAGGTGAAGGTGAAAACAAACCGTCTGTCAAATGTGAGGCGCTGCATAGTTAGCAACACTGAACAGTTGACAAGTTCTCTCACAAGAATAGCGGGCTTTAGTAATCCAGTCATCAAATGAAAAGTTATTTGTGCTGTATATAACAAACAAGTTTGGACTAAGAAAAAACGATGCACGCCAAAATAATTACGAAAAGAAAATAAGATACGCAGTAAGCCGCACAAAATCAAAAGTCCCTCAGGGCACAGGAGTGCTATCACAGTCAAGGTTCGCGTATCGGAACAGAAAAATATCCTTCATAGTGAGACAATTGTTAGAGAGGTGGCAACAGTTACCGCCAGGTTCCCCACAAAAATGTACCGTAGGTTTTGAGGGAACCTAGCACAGTTAGTAAACATAAATCCGTGATTGCGTGGGAGGGCACTCCAAGTCACAGAATAGCATCACTTGAAGAGGGGAATATAATACCGCGAAAAAAGATTATCACAGGTGAATGATAACCAGAGTTCCCATCATAGCCTAAAGTATGAAGGACTGATTATGAGAATCGGTGCTGTACTTCGTGACCTTGTCTGTCCAGGCAAGTTGGCTTCGGTAGTCATCCACTATACTGACGCCAAGAACCACAGCAGTGCCGTCACAAACCACGATCACATCGGGTTTGATGAACGATCTCGCCGTTGGTAATCGCAACTCCTCAAAGACTGTAAAGCCCAATTTGCGCAGTTGCTTCGCCAGGTCTTTGGCCACACGGTTCTGTCGGGCACAACGCACGTCATGGGTGATCCATCATGATTGCAGAATATTAGCAAGGCTTTCTGGTTTATCGTAGTTGTCACGGCAGAGAACTGAGTGGTCACTTCGGCCACCTCGTGAATTTCGGACTTCAGTCCGCTAGAGACTACATCTGAGCTGGATGGCACGAATAAAGATTCTGGGGGGATGCGATCTGGGTTAAACAGCCAACGACTAGAGAGCGGAGAGCGTCACACTTCCTGAAGACCACGGTCGTCTACCTTATGATAGAGTTTATCCATCCATTCCGCATGGGCTTCCTCCTTGTTCGTCACCACCACACCCCGAACACGTACGGGGATGTTCACTTCTCTCAAGATAGGGCCAGACGAACTACCTCTGACCAAAGATCGGCCAATATCTTGTTGAAACAACGTAACAACGTCGAAGATACGGCGATAAGTCTAAGCCCGGTGGAAGATGAAGTATCTTTTACTTTGGGCGCAAGCTTGATGCGAGAGTGGCATAAGTGGATTGGACAACCTTGGGTTAGCAGGAACAGGTTAAAGTATCCGGCCAAGGCATCAGCTTTTACACGTTTCAAATGTTTGGGCAACAATTTGTCCAAACCTGGAACGGTGTTTTCCGTGTGCTTCAAGATGCATAATACTTCATCTCCAGTGATCGAGTCGACCAATGACCAGTCCGGAGGCAGAATTGTGCGAGATGATCGCTCCTCAACGTGTGGATGAGCCGATTGTACCTTGGACCAGTATTCTTTGGAATTATCTGAGAGGCCACGGTTCATCTTATAAGCAGTTCTCCAGTTGCCAGAAAAAAAACTGCAAACGCAGCGTCTTTCTTACGCTGGTGGTACAGCGTTTGGATCGCTGCATAGTTAGCCCTCCGTATCCGCTTCCTGGTTACGTGGGTTCCCACTTTAACAAGACCACGTCGTCGAGTGATAAGTCGCCAGGTGCACGGTAAAGCTAGTGAAGCGTGCATGTTCAGCAACGAATTAGCTTGTACCATTGTGAAAATGCCTGCCTGAAGACCGCGGACAATAGCTAGTAATTCATCACTGTGTGGGAAAGACTCGCTATTGGACTCCAGTTGGGTAATCGGTGTGTGAATCAAACAGGCAAACCAATCGTATTGATCAGCAGCTTGGGACCCAGTGTCCAATGTCGTGTTAGTCTGTGAGACGGCGGTATGATTGACAGCGGGGACGGTATTTCTTTACCAGTTCAGCGCATACAGACGAGTCCGAATGCTTTTCAAAGTGCTGCCTGGGAAATGTGACAGGAGCCGATGATGAAGTTCACGCCGAGTATTGCACGACGGAGCCAGTGCATCAACACATCAGATAAGAGAAGCCGATTCTTGCTGAGACCAACTGGACCCGGCGGTTTTCATGGACATGAGCTTTCCATAGTTGCGTTCGACGGAATGTGCATGCCTTTTATGTTGATTGGGACCGATTTTGGTGAGGAAGCTGTGGTCACATGTGGCACAGTCAAAGATTGTGGTAGGCTGGGTGTCCACTTCCTGCTCTGGATCATTCCTGCGTCGTTGCATACGAGTATGCACCGACAAGCCAGCATTCGATTTGCAAATCTGGTCACATTCTGAACGGGTCTACTCCGCTCGCCTATCCTGTGTACTGGTGGTTGCCTGCACGGAGATGCCGCCGGTAATTTCATTGTCTTACTCGAATGTAGCCGGTACGATTAAAACCAGGTAGAGTGGTTGGCCCTACCTGGAGTTGCTGAACTCTTAGCCAGTCAAGGTTAGCACCGAGACAGCCCAGTCGACACCAGGAGGAGGTGGTACAGCGCGCCGACTACTACTACCTCTACTACAATATTCAGTTCTAACTTGCATGAAAACAACTTCGGTCCGTAATGAGCCACCAGTCAAGCCCCCAATGTTTGTTATAGTCATGAGGATATTGAAGTTTGGGTGATTGTCGAATATCTCTCGCATAAAAACAGTTTATGAAAGTTATACTAGTGTGTTCATTAGGCGTTAAATTTTCAACCTGTTCAAAGCGTAAGTTCACATTTAACAATTCAGGGTGCACACAAGTAGCCGATAGGTGAAGTATTCATTATTTCTTTTCGTCTTATTTCCGACGCTTACGATTAACAGTAGGGTAAATCCGTACTTCATCTAATGGGGTGTTACAAACGGATAGACTAATTATAAGCTAGACAGCGAGTGGGTTCGAAATGTGACACGTACTGAAAGACAAATGAGAACAAAATACAGTAATTAGGTCATGTTTCACATGCAAAATGAAATTAGACACCCACACATGCGTTTTTAGTATATTCTCCATATAGAAACCCTCCAACGTGCAAAGGTCATAGCATAGGATGACAGCACTGCAGCTAGACACGCGTCAACTTGTCTCACCACAGGCATTTCGATCGCAATTGTATCCGCTGGCCACGGACAGCGAATGGTTAGACAGATAGCTGCGCTATTTTTTTAAACTTTCGTAAGTATACAACAGCCGACCATAACGTGATGTCTGGTACACCAATTCTTTTTTTGGGAAGGAGGGAAACCAACATCACCCATGTTTTGAAGTTCCCTATGACATTTTACTTTCTAATTCGACTGAGGATAATTATTTTCAAATAAGATACATGTGAGGAAAACGGGGAAAGTTAGACGGATAACTGCAAGAAATAGTGTGAGCATCATCAGTGACAACGGAGTAACGTTTTCCATTTGCAAGCTATGTGGGGAAAAAGGATAGAAAATGATTCAGTTCTAACCAATTTTGGATCAACCGGCTTGCCGGGTCAATTAACCCGCGGTACGAATAAACTGTTTCCGCTGTATTTTAATGTGTAATACAATTACGACCGTGTTCCGGACCGCATCTGATTGCAATTGACATTGTCACATATCACACAGACCATCATTTTCAATTCCAAGTTCACCAACCAATGGTAGCGGATTTGTGACTGATATTATTCTCACTCTCCATTCTGCCGGACCGTTTTAAAAGGAGGCATTATTCCCGAGTTTCATCTTAATAAGAGTATATCGGTAATCAACATCATTACCACGGCAGGGATTCTCATTACTTACTGATGAGTAGTAGGGGATTTTTGGTTTTTCATATAGATTGAACATTATCCAAAATTTATATCAATTATCGCATCCTCATATGTTGTCCAGCCAGCCCCTTTCCAAAAAAAGGGTTAGACTCGAGTTTCGCTCTCATTAGAGCTCGTCAGTAGCGCACATCGTTGCCAATGCCGGGACTAGAACTCCGGCCACGCTTTCATGAGGCAACCGTGTTTACAAATGCGCCATTGACCTCACATTAGGCACGACCGAATTACCATATGTGAGCACTCAATCACTTTCGTTTGTGAGTAATGACCAGGTTGCTGGATCGCTTCGACAGGAGACACAGTAACTGTCTTGTTAAGTCCAGTCAACCACCCCTCGACTATGACTTCTCTCAGGGGTGAATTCAAACAAACTGTAGAATCTGTCAGGATTCACGGTTATACGCAGTCTATCGGGGCGGTTGTAAACCTCTTGATTCAGGGCAGAACAAGACGGAATGTTGAAGGTTTACTCAGATAAAACTGGTTCTGTACATAAATAAGCAACGGTTTTGCAAATTATACAACTTACA
>JTDE01000019.1:357843-369111 GCA_014338405.1 Paragonimus skrjabini miyazakii
GTTGATTACGTGTAATAATGCAAGAAACGTTCGGCCAGTAATTAATGTAATCAATACAGGGGGATATATGTATAGGACCTACAGTACGATAATTTGACCAATGGGGTATAGGTATGGGGATCAGTTGAGATTGACATTGTGTACACGGTTGGCCGAGCGGTAGCGTCGCTGCTCGTGGCGTGACGGTTCTGTGGTTCGATCCTCCAGCCGACCTTTCGCCATCCAAATATCAGTTTCAGTTGGAGTGATCCGAACACAACTTCCATTGATTCTGGCCAGAATCTACACAAACCATTAACTTGTTGAGCGGTATTTGATTAGCGATGAGTAGTAGGGGATTTTGGTTCTCACATAGAGTGAATATCACCCACAATTGATGGCAGCTGTCACATTCCCGTCGACTTTCCAGTCGGCCCCTCTCACTACTTACGTTTACTAGCCAACTGCATGGCAATGTTTCCCTTTAAAAGAAGTTGACTGAACGGTCATTGACAATGGAAGTGCAACGACCACTTGGATGTGTGGTTCAACCTTTTTCCTGTGAAATCCCCAATAACATTTCAGTGAACAAATCAACAATTTGATGATTGTTTTGATTTCAACCTAGTGAAAAGTCTTAACGAGGAGATAATCGATTGTAGTTAACAGGACGATTAGTGTGTCTACTTTCGAGAAGATCGGACAACCTGAGCGTTACTCATGAGCAAATGTGGCTGAGCTTTTGCGTATGATAATCCAGTTTTTCATAGTGTGAGGTAAACGACGCACTGGTCAACAAGGTTGATGCTTGAAAGTGTGGCGAGGAGGTGTACTACTGACGAGCTCTAACAGGGGGAAACCTCGAGTATGGAATCTTCATGAGATTGTAAAATCTGGGATAGATCCTGAATGGCCTTCAATTATAATTTGTAATTTACCACTTCTGTTGCAATGATTTTCATAAGGTTACCGGAAGTCCAGGAACATCTTGTTTTTTAGAGACGTTGCCCGTGATTAGTAAAGCACTGTTAACGTTTGTCAGATTGTCTTTTGAGAACTATTTCTACGAATTTATTAAAGTGTCTGACCTTATTTTAGTACGAGTGCGGTGAAACTTTGTGCTTGAGTGAATTAACGAACAATTAATCTCGTCATGTCAACATGTTGGAAGGTAGTATTTCTTTCAATACTATTTACCAGTGATAGAATAATAGAAATTGTCCACTGCGCACTCTGTCACACTGTCAAATCAAAACACAATCGAGGTCATTATGTGGTCCGAGAAAGACCAGAACATTTGGGAGCTGAGGCTTACTGAGAATCTCAGCATGTGGCCTCACATTGCAGAAGCTGTTGGTCGTTTCAGTCATGTATGAGCTGTTTTCGGATCAACCAGATTGAATGAGTTGGTCTTCTTTGATTAGGCCGTCGATGTTTCTAGCTACAATATCATACTATCAAAATAGTATATCCTCATGTTATCCGGGTAAAATGGCCGACACTTGCAACGTGACGATACCTCTTTCTATTAATATAGACATGCTAGGGCATTCAGCTCGTTTTGATTTTAGTTGCTTACTCCGATCTCCTCGATTAAGGGTCAGAATCACATAGAGCAGACCTAGACTCACCTAGGTGGACTGATTCCCAAGAAGGTAGAATGGAGCAATCGATTACATCGGCAATTAGTTCTTTTGGGTGTATATTTAAGTATGTTACTAAAACATATCGAGCAGCCGTACATCTATTTACAAAGAAGAGACTGTGCAAACCACTTCAATGAGCCAAGTGGACGTTAATGCACAAAAACAACGGCAGTGCTGTTCGCAGAAGCAAGGAAGTGCTGATTACACCGTTAGTTCTGTTTTCAACTGTGTACGGCCTCTGATGTGTGGCATTCATTTATGTAATGCTGTGAGAAACAACATAGTTCGTTTGAGAACAGCTAACTGAAAATTACCTGCATTCCGTAAAGATCAGTATAGTGGCCAGTGGAAAATGGTAAGTGCGAATGTTCAGAAGTGTAGATAGTAGAATCGACGATCGTGTGGTTTTCATGTCACATCTTAGCAGGTTAACGAATGCCTACTGATCATGAATGCATTTAGTCCAATCGCGTGTTCATCAGCCAATCCAGTTTCGTATACAGAAAGTAATTTAGAATTGGATAGGCATTCTAGCTTTCTTCTCACAGTTATGCGTTGTGAATTTCAATGATAGTTACATGTTAAACAAAGATGCCAGAAACGATTTTCACACAGGAAGTCGGCCACAAACAAACCGCTGATGCCACTATGGGAGGTCCACTCGGTCTTGTATCAGCCGACATTTTATTTGCCCACTTGGAGCAGAACGCAGATACCGTCATCAACCGACCCCATTTCTACCGCTGATATGTTGACTATGTTCTGCGATCCACCGAAACCAAGAAGATGGCAACAAATATATTGAACTAAATGATTCAGCTTTACTGGAGAGCATGAACATCATGTGACGCTGGTATTTCTAGATATTCTTAAAAAGCGTCGCAATACCTGTTCCATACTGAGGTCCGTTTACCCGAAACACATCAGGATGAAGATGTAGCTACTTTTTTACAGTTTTGCACGGATTCAGTATAAACACGGTTTAGCGGGAACTGTGCTATATTCCACAATACGAATCTGTCCGAGAGAAAACTTTAGTTAGGATATATCGCTTCTGACAACCACGCCCAAACGGTGGTTACCCGCCGGCGTTTGCAGAGAAATTCAACAAACGAAAGCCAGCCACCAAGATGGCTTCAACAGTTCCAAACTACACCTCAGCCTACGTTTTCCCTACTAAGGTGATAACATTACTACCCCGTTGCAGACTATTTTCGATGTATCGGAACTGGTCACGCCGTCCACCATCACGGGAATTTTACTGTCGTTGCTGTGAACACCGTTATCGCTTAATACCAATTCATATACTATTTATGACTTCCCATAGGATTGTCGGACCACGTAGACAGGAAGAACGGAGTGGTAATAGCGCAGTCGAGTTAATGAAAATATGCCAGCCTAAGTCCATAAAACTATCATGATTGCCACAATGTCTCACTTAGGCCAGAACGAGGAAGTCGAAAGGAACCGCCGCCGTCGACTGCTCGACAGTTCGCATGTCGACGTCAACTGGACGTAGGGGAAGCATTTCGTACACGTTACGCAACAAATTATCGAGGACGTCTTCGGTTCGTGGAGGCAGTACAATTCAAAAAATGGACACCACTCCTCTGTTCATAAAAAGACGTGTACATCAGTAACCCACTGCCCTGGTAATTGATGCGCAAAGATTTGCTTGCGCGTGGTTGGCTACTGACATTCCGTAGGATGGGAGACGATCGGATTCCAAAGCAGCTGTTGCACGAACAACTGAAAGCAAGAAAGCGAACTCCTGGTGGTCAAAAACGGCGACGCCTGGATGTTGTTGAGGCAATTATTTCGTGTTGTACTATCGATTTTAAACCACGGGAAGACATCTGTGAAACACGGTTTGTTTCGTACTATGAACGTGACTTTTCTAAAGTACCTTGATTTCAACGCACTACTGTGAACTCGAAATTGGTGCTAACTTTGGTTCTTTTCTGTTGGCGAAATTACCTGAACCAGACGAACAGAATCTATAAACGGCTTATCAACGGTTATTTTCAAGTAAGACCACATAATAGACGTCCAGCGTAACCTTTGCATAACAGAAACGAATGAAGAACACTGGATTTTGAGTACATTCAGGGAGGTGGCTATAGCGAAAAATGTTTGGTAATATTTAACTAACAGTCAAAACGTTTCACCTGGAAACTGAATAGATCAAAATAACCAGGAACCATTTAATCGATAAAATTTATTCGATGATCTCCGATGCATTTTTAAACTTACTATAATCTGGGGTTGCGTTTTTAGTTTGTATGGTAACGCATCATTTAATAAGGTGACGACTAGCCATGTCAACTTGGATGTACTCTCAAGGTTCATCTTGTTCTCTGATGCGGCAGTTTATTTCTGTCAAGCACAAAGGATAAGTTGTCTTATACTGTCCTTCTTTGCTTGCGGTAATCCCATAAAGTACGTTTGGCATTTTGTTAACTGACCTCTTCTCACGACTACGGAAAAACGGCTGCAGTAAAAGGTGGAAGCGATGGAGCTTGTCAGCAAAGTGCGAGAATATACGGTGAACTAATGTTGATTAATGACCGTTAGCATGGTGCAATGATTGGTGCAAAAAGCACGGTCCATTTTAAGCCAAATTCACGCGAATTGCTTCACTCAACTTTTGTTCGTCTGTGCACAATACTCTCAGTATAGTTTCAAACTGGGCGAGGCCAAGAATTGTTTATGGGTTAATGATAACAGGAGTCAATCGACGGAATAAAACAAAGGTCACACTGAGAAGCGAGTGCCAACACGTGTGAATGTTTTTCACGTCCGATTCACGTTAGTTGAGTCCCACAAAGAGAAGGAGAGAGATGAGTATTGTATCCAATCGTGACTATAGTTATCCCAGAAGTTGTAAAAAATCCCTGAACTGAACTCAGTTCATCCAGTCCATGTGATGAAACAAGGCGTAATGAGATGCAATTGAAAGCGCTTGTGAACAAAACAACTCAAACGACTGTTTCAAAACGTGACCATCAGCTTTTGTTTACAGCAACGTAATCACGGTAGTGCATACCTTGTTTAATACTCACTAAAACAAGCTCCTTCGGTAAACCATTCAATATGTGGTTAACTCTTCTTGACATTCATCCTTCTGGATGAAACTGAAAAGCTGAGATTAATGCAAGCATATAATCAGCAAGCAAAGTGTCGTACAAGGAATCTAGTCACATTGGCTGAAAGCAAACATAACCTATTGAAATAGTCTAAAATGTCCCAATTGCGCATGCTAACTAAGTTGCCCATATTAAAGTTTCGGTAGGTGTAAAACCAATTAATGTTCAGAAAGACCGTTTGTTATTTTCGGTCTTCAACTGTTCACAGAGGATTGATTGCCAAATCAAGTGACACCGTCGACGCTCAAGAGTTGTTGTGATTAGTGGAGGTTGACGAATGTACGTCATTATGTACAACGGTAGAACTGCTTAAAAGCATATTTGCAAGTTCTTGTTATCGCTATCAATGTAATCTGAAGCCTGGTTGGTTGCTTCTTGTCTTCGACTACCTGATCTTTTGACCACCAATCTGACCGGTTGATATTTACCTTCAACTGAGCCAGTCCTATTCTGCGTCTGAACTTCAAGTTGACTGTCTTTATATGTTCATGTTCATTCAGCTGCCCACTGTTACTTGGTTGCGGGCATACTCGTTCCCCTCCTTCGCATAAATCTTACCTGATTCAGTGTCTCTCTTTGTTGAGCCAGTTGACGTTTGGTGTTTTCCAGAACAAATCTCTCTATAGCGTTCACGCTGAACTTATGTTCAGTTTGATCCTAATAGATGGAGGTCAACAAAAAATAGGTTGTGTCACTTGCTGGCTAATTCGTGCTGAAGTTTCGTAGAAAGTTTTCCTAATAGATGGAGGTCAACAAAAAATAGGTTGTGTCACTTGCTGGCTAATTCGTGCTCAAGTTTCGTAGAAAGTTTTCTACCGGCGTTCTTTTTGGTACGTGCGTTATTCTGTATCAGTCTGGTTAACTTACCCTAAAAGCAGTTTTCTTTCGCTCTATTGTAAATGCAACTGCCGCCATAACGACCGGCTTGGGTTGTTCTTCTTTATCAGGGATAACTTTAACACTCATCTATAACACAGAGGTTACAAAAGAAAAAATACTTGAACAAACCGGATTAAAAAATGACACCTAACGGAGTTCGGAAGGAAATGTCTCAAACCTGATAAAATATCCCCTCACCAATGACTGACAACGGACTGTTCAGTAACCTTAATAAAGCCGTAAGAGAAATACTGATTGGCCTAAGCAAAAAACTAAAACATTTTCATTCTACGAGCTAATAGAGGACGAATGACGGTCGTCACGAATAAGATATATTATATGGAGAAAATAGAACAACCACTACTACTCTCCACCACCTAATCAAGGTCAATCTTACTACAACAGGAGTGAATAACGTCAACAATGCGTTAATGAGACCACAGGTTATGAAAGAGATGTGCAAACAAACGTTGGAAAATGTCAGCAGACGATGTTAGTATTGCTCAGTTGTACAGACTATCAGAAGAGCAAAAAAAGAAGCTGTCACGCTAAATAGAACGTTAACGTACAGTTGAGCTAAAAACCTGTTAAAACGAACACGATATTTCATCGGTAGGTTACAACGTTAGTGCAAGCATTAAAAAATTGACAGAAAATAAGACCAGGTAACACATGGACACATCTGTTGGCTAAGTAGCCTTATTTCAAGTGATCTTTAACTGGCTAGTGTCCGAAATGCTGAGAACAAAATTGGCATTGTGGTAGATGCAGTTTACACTCTTCTTCTACTATACGATATATAGTCGGTCCAGAAGAAAACAAAAATAACCATGGGGTTCTGATGTTATCGTTAATAACTTGACACATGGGCAAACTGACTGCTGTATTGCACATGAATTACCAAAATACTGAAGAGCAATATGACATAAATCGTTTGGATCATCAATCAAGCCGAGCTTACATGCAACCCGATTCAACAGACCAAGGTTAGATACGCGGTTGAGATGTGTCAAGTCGGTGGCTATCTTAAACTACCGAGACAGTGTTTGGTACTGTGACACAGCCAGCACGATGTCACTTTGTATTTCAGTCGAAAGTTGCCCGTGGCAATAAACTAAATCAATACAACGCTGTTCGCTTGCTTTGACTGGTCCATTTTCCGGTTAAGTGAACCTGTATCACAGATACGTTTATTAGAAAGAGTCGTTTTGAACGTTATGCACCGTTTGTTTTGCTCTGGAAACCGGGTCATATTTTACAGCAAATTTCCATACGATTTTTTTTACCTTTTCGAGTATTCTTTGACGTTTTCTGTTTCAACATTCCTTAGTTCCTCCCATACTGTTCACTGACATTTTTGGCGAACGTGGAAGTAATCATGCCCACGAGCAGTCTTTCGCGCAACTAACAGGATATCTTATGTATTTTTCCCATTAGTATCATCAGTATATTATTGTTCGGAAAACCACATTGTGACTGGTTTTGATTTCAAAAACCAAACAGTTATTCAAACAGTTAGACTGTCAAACTCGTCCAGATCCGTAGTGAATGTTAGTCAATTTACAGACGAACGGTAAATGGTTGTTCACTTTCAGCCTATGAGACAAAGGAACACAACAGGTAAGCAAAAAGCGTTAAATTTTGGTAGCCCCAGTGACCTTGACCCCATTGTTCAGTGTTGGCATTACTCATCTGATAGGTACGACGAGCTTCATATACCTAACGTGGCCCATCTGGAACGAAACACTTATCAATCCATTCTCTGATGGCCAGCAAGACCAGCTGGCCGCGTAAATAACAATGCGTATGTGGTATGAAACCTATATACTGTTGGATTTCACTTGCCATAAAATTTGTTTTTGTCGTTCTGCAGGGTGTAGACTTCAAGTTCCACAAATTGTAACTGAAATATCAAGTGGAATGATTAACTTTGACTCAACTATTTAAGTTGCCGACGTTAAAAGTTGATATATCGCTTCCTACGCATCAACGTTGTGACATTTGATGATACTTGATGATGTGATTGTAAAATCGGAAACGCCGACGCATATTATCTGAACTACATCAAATTACTCTTTCGTTACAAATCTACTATCTCCTAAACATGAAATTTCTTCCAGTAAGGACCTCATTTAGCTGGCAGCTAGTCTCCTGTCGTTGTCCTCCTGTTGAAAGTATCTAACAAAAAGCGAATCAAACTATATTCGTAAATATACATGTGGGGTTTCAAGACAAGCTCTATCACTGATGCTTGGTTAAACTACCATCGATAGCAGTCTAGACTCAATACAAACCACTGCTTAATATAATGACGCTAACACTACCAGAACCAATAAATACAGACCACCGTTTTGTCTAACCATAGTAGGTTAATCGCTCGAGTTAATATCCGTAATATGTTATATATATATACATATATATATATATATTGGTATCCACGGTTAATGAGTCAGACATTCGCTACCGAACTACTCAAAACCTGAGACATCCGTGCAACTACGTCTGATCCACCTGGATAAAGTGAACAAAAAGATGCGTAGAAAAATCCATTTCATTCACGGTGACAGGTAGTGTGAAACAAACAGCATAAGTATGGACACAATTACACCCAGGATGATAACACCAAACTCGCCGGTAGTTGTGTATCGGTCAATAATTGTATTCAGTCTGCTCGACAGTTATTAAAACGCTTATATGTCTGCGACTTTGCCCTAAGTTCTGAGAAAAGGGTTACTAGAAACATCTTCAGAAAAACAAAGCAAAATTTTCCCGTTACAGATATGAACACAGAAATGAGAAACAGTTTTTGTACAATGTATCTCTCAAGCAAATTTCGCTGCATCTCGTCAGGTGGAAGTGGAACTTTACGTTCGTTGTACATAATAGCAGAAGGCCTTCTAACTCAGACGTAGGCAATTCAATGTTCAATTAATGTGAGTCAATATACTGACAAATTATATTGACCGTCTGCGTCAGAGGAATATTTGTAAACAAAGAAGCGACGTCCAAACTGGTCATATGTTGATTGCTGTACAGCGAACGTAAAGTTCTACTTCCAGAGAACAGGCTGGATACAAATCGATGGTGTTGCTATGGACAGTCTACTCGGTCCGCGACTAGCCGGTATTATCGTTGCCAACTTGAAGCAGAACCTAGACGTTTTTAACACCGTTATGTTGACGATATATTGATATTTGCCCATACCAAGGAGATGGCAACGAATATGTTCGATTCAATGAGTAAGCTGGATTCCAAAATTAGCTTCACCACTGAGCACTGGCAGGACGAAACCAGGGCGATTTTGGATAATCTCATGAGATGCCGGCTCTCTAACACGGTCCGTCTACCGGAAACACACTTGGTCTGGGCAGTACCTGAACTTTCACAGTTTTGTGCCGACCCAGTACAAGCGGGGTCTGGTGAGAACTTTATTCTATCGCGCAAGGAGGATCTGTTCGAGAGCAACACTAGCCAAAGAGGTATCATTACTGACAACCGGGGTCAAAGAAACTGGCTATCCAACAGCGTTTGTTAAGAAATTCAGCAAACAAAAGCCGGCTGCCGCGATGAATCCAACAGCTCCAACAGTAACCCCCGTTTGCCATACAAGTGTGATGAATGTCACTTTGTTGAAAACCCCTCTCACGGTGGCTATGGGACGCACGTTCTACGCAGCCCGACTGGCCACGTTGTTCACCACCACCCAAATCCCAACACCACCCCCGAAAATAACACTACCGCTTAACGCCAAATCTTTCATCATCTATACATTTTCGTGTGAGTGCCTGGCCGCTATCATAGCAAAACGGAGGATCAGTTGCGTAAACGGGTCAACGAACACACTCCAATTTAGGTTCGCAAAACGATCATGGATACCACAATGGTGGACTCAAGTCAGAATGTGACAAATCGAAAGGATAAAGACATATACGAAACTTGGTCTGGTCTGCAAGAATACCACTCAATTTCTCGATGTAATCACTTCTATTCAGGATGACAATTCCAGCTCCCTTGTCTGGTCTGCTGAGGAGAATATCTGGATTCTGTTGAAGCTGCTTCAGTGAATCCTTTACTCTCATTATCGTAATGGGCATATTTGAAACGATGAGATTAACCAAGGAGCCCAGAGTGGTAAAGGCGCTCAACGAGTACCTGAAGTTCACCATTAGTCTGGCAGAGGCAAAGGAATGGATCAAATTCATCACTGACTGCATTAATCGCAACGAATACCCGAAGCCATTTTGGCAGGCTCTACGTAGGAACCGTGTGGAAATAAGAAACATAGCACTGAAACGTTACAGTCTAAATCAACTTGATACTCATCGCGGAGGGATTGTCGAATTTGAGCGAAATATAGCGCAGCGAGAATCAACAGTGGAAAATCCCTCGGATCAGAAACGGGAATTGATCACTGCTTTCGTGAAACAAGTGGTTGTCAGACGGACTCAGAACAAACGAGCTTCACTATCGCGCAGCATCTGCTCTTCCAGGCCTCAAGCAGAATTTCCCAGCCAACCAGAAAGGTACGTACACAGCTCTTCCAGTTTACATCTTGATCGTATCACAATCGAGGCGATCTCACTCGGTTCTAAGTTTTGCTGCCCACAACGTACGAAAGAACGTCTAGAACTTGAGGTGCAATTTGCGAATCTTCTCGGTCAGACGCAAGATTTAACCCCACGTTCGCCAGATGACCTTGAATTATTTATAACTACACTTGTTAATTGCTACCAGCTATACTGTAAGCGTACATCGAGACAGAGAGGGCCTTTAACTAAGGAGCACGTGGATTCATTGAAGCTGCTTCAACAGAATCCAGATATCCTTCTCAACAGACCAGACAAGGGAGCTGGAATTGTCATCCTGAATAGAAGCGATTACATCGAGAAATTGAGTGGTATTCTTGCAGACCAGACCAAGTTTCGTAGAATTGCCAACGAAAGGGACAAAACTGAGTGTGCCGAACAACAGATCACTAAGTGTCTCAAGTCATTAAAAGACAAAAAGCTGATAACTCCCGCGACTTACGAACGATTATTACCACAGGGTTCTACTATACCCCGTCTCTATGGATTACCAAAAGTCCACAAACCTGGCGTACCGGTTCGTCCAATACTTGATATGATGAATTCGCCTTACCACGCAACGGCGAAGTGACTAGTGAAACTGCTTGAACCTGTCCGAAAGGCGATTGTCCCGCTCAGTCTACGTGATATGTTAACATGAATTCACAGAAATCATGCTCATTAGACGTAGTGTCGTTGTTCACAAACGTACCGCTGCTAGAAACCGTCAATTTTATCTGTGATTATGTGTCTGAGACCGAAATCGATATTGGTTTACCACCACTGAAATTGAAAGAGCCTCTGCTCCGTTGCACATTCAATGTACAACTGCTGTTCAACGGTGTGCTGTATCGGCAGACAGATGGTGTGGCAATGGTATCCCCGCTCGGACCTCTCTTGGCCGATATATTCATGTGAAAGCTTGAACGCACTATGCTTCAATCCACCATCAGCCAGTTCAATCAGTGCCACCGATACGTAGACGATATATTTATCGTAGCCAGTTCGGATACTAATATGCACACAGTACTCGATATATTCAGTCGCGCCCAC
>JTDE01000019.1:370785-402157 GCA_014338405.1 Paragonimus skrjabini miyazakii
CAATCTATTTGAAACGCGCATACATTTAAGAAGCGTAAATAAAGCTAGTCCCTGACTGGTCATAGTTTCTCATCGAAGTTCAACGAGAAAGTTTCCCAAACAAAAGTACTACGTTAAGTGGTTTATTGCAACATCGAAAAATTTTATGAACCGGTTACCGCGGTAGGCAGTAAAAACAGCATCTGGGTTGTACCCTTAGTAAAAAGTCAGCTTCCATTCGTTTAAAGATTACTAATAAGTAGTCACGAGTTTCTTGAACATAAACCGAATATCACCGACCTCCAGTGAGAGTCTTCTTATTCGTCTGCTCCATTTAACGGAACACCTTTGAAAACTCATTATGGAAGCAAAATCTGCAAGTGAATGTGAGTAGTATGCAAGTTACAGTTGGTGACATTGAGCTATGAGAAATATGTGATTAACCACCCAATCTGCTTAGAAAGACCATTTCAAAATGACGAACTAATGGAGTTTCTTTCAGTGCTGCAGTTCTAATACAACATCATCTTCATGGCTCAGGAAGCTGCAAGTGGATTCAATATGAAACAAAAGAGAAACTGAGGAATGTTTTAAATCTTTCGGTGCACCTGAAGTATTGTCTACTGGGGAAGTCACTCAGTTTGTAAATAGCTACTCATAAAGCGTACCAGGTATAACGCCAGATTGATATCACGCAAAGGAATAAGGAAGGTTCATGTAAGCAGCATTGGGAGAAAGAATGAAACTAATCTCATAAATTGCAGTTTGATTACTAATATCTACGAGCTGTGTGGATGGCCTGGAAATAGTAAACAAAATTATAGGGTGTTCCGCGCTTCCAATTCTGATGAATTAGGAAATATTTGACAAAGGTTGTCTGTTTGTCACTGGTTCATCGCAAAAGAGGTACACATTGTCATAATAATCAAAACATGGATACAACCAATGTGAAACTGTCATCATTTTGGTAGGGTTCTAACGCTGATTAATTTCCAGGCTTGTCGAATCTACAAAGGCTTCAAAATAGAACGAAAACGTTATGGCTGTTCAGTGTGATAATCTTAAATTACAAACTGCCAAATATAGCAGATATGTGACGTTAATGTCGTTGTGAGGATGACAACAGTCTGTTGACAGTCATGAAGGATGTGCTAATAAGATCTTGCAAAAAAATGATAAACAGGTTGACTGCCTCTCGTCTATTTCCCTTTCAGTAAATGCTTTAGTGATACACGAAAGTGAAATTTGGGTCATTCATCTTAGACAGGCAGACGATTATTCTGGAAGAAGGACTTATTTAATGGATGTTCTACAATACCGCCTCGACAACGTATTAGCTTCACCCCACCTTCTTTAAACTGCGGTTCGGGACTTCAGATGTGATCAGATATAACAAGAGGATCCTGTTTAACAGCACAGCTGTCAAACTCTGAACATGTTGAGACAAATGATTAGTGGCCGAGCGGGTAGGAGAATGATTAGTAGCGCGAAAGTTAGCCGGTTCGATCCCCATTCAGACCACCCAATAAGTCCAATCAGGGACAAAACCGGTAGTGGACAGTTGGTTTGGGAGTGAGCATTACGAACGTAGATGCAAGTTTCCTCTCGCGAAAAGTTCCATTGAATCGTGAGAGGAAATTGTAACGAACAATTGTCTTCTATAATTCATCATCAAATGAATACAGTTAAGTGGATATTTAAAGAGGTTTGAAAAAATGTTAGTGGGTCACGTAAACTGTTACACAAAACTGTGACTTCGTTTAATTTATCCGGCTGCATTAATATGACGATGACTTAGCTGAAACAACTGTTGCTCATGGTTTCACGTTTGTGTCTCATTGCGGTAATGTGAAATCCCAAGGGTGATCCATTCTATGCAACAGCTTTGTAACTGTTAAGCGACTTTTTCCGTCGTTACCAACCACATGTTAACATTTCTTGTCATAAACAAGATGTCATAATATCTTACTGTATCCTTGCGGCAAGTCGAGTTGTAAAATGCGCAGTATTATTCAATCCCAGTTTAATGCGTAAAGAAACGTAGGATTCACTCAGACTAACGCCATAGATCTGCACAAAAATGTAATTATAATATATGTAGTTCTTACTACAACCCTTTAAATGTAATCTAAAGGTGGCCATTTTTTCTCTAAGCAGTAATCAAGGGGTTTGTGTTCAATACCACAGGTTTTTACCAACAGGTTTTGCTTGTTGCTGTTGAAACCTAGGGATATTTGTCATACCTACCTTGTCATTCCTAACTTGGTCCAGAAAGCGTCAGCGATAAAAGCAGGTACATGTTCATTTTATTCCTTTCTAGAATCTTTCAACCAGAGGGACATCGAAGTTATCATGTGGGACCTAAGGCGGTCCAAATTCGATCGATCAATCCATACTCATATTCCCAGAAACGAGTTGCCGACGCAACAAACCTGTTATGTTTCACCAACTACACTACATTCTCAGTTGCGTCGTAACTTTTACGCAGTTGTATCACAGAGTTCTCTATACTTAGTTAGGATTTGGTTAACTTTATTTGCATTCTGCATGTTTTGGGAATTTTGCCCTGACACCACCATTCCATGAGGACTATGATCATTTCCTTTGATAATGATTAGTCAAGATGTGGACCAAAAACGAGTTTGTTCTCTACACCATGCTTCTGAACACCTTTCAGGATGCATTCTACTTGGCTATGATCAGGTGATTGGACAATTCATAATAAGTAGTCACGGTATGAGACAGTCTGAAGAGTTCGATGAAGTTACGTCAGTGAGTGTAAAGATTATCAGCCTAAGACGTTCGATCGCTGATACAGGACAGCATTAAGGGTGAGGATTTTTATATTAGATCCCCGTAACACTGAAGGTGCAATCAAAGAAGACAACTCACTGCTTTTAGTTGATCATGTATCAGCCTGTGCGTGGACCGCATCAGCATCTCCTTTATTTTGGTCGGATTCTTTGTAGTATCGCATATTTAATCATCGAATCTCTACATTCGAAAACATCTACTCAGTTTCAGAATACCTCCAAATCCCGGAGGTTCTAGACGGTCAACAGAGTAATTACTGTCGATATTTAGGATTTGAAACATTGAGTTCCCTTTATCCAGTTCATTAAGACGGCAAGAAGACATACATTGCGAGATGCAAGCATTTCGTTTATTCTCATCAGTCGAATACATAAAACATTCAGTTATATAGGTTAAGCGCATGGCGATAAAACAGTGAAATGAACGAACATCAACATGGGAGTAATCAGGGTTCACTGCCACGGTAACGAAATTGATTGCGTCAGCACCTTTTGCCAACAAAGGACCGGTGCGTGACGCTTGATCAACAATGCCTCGGAGAACGCCAACAACCTAGGGTTGCGGTTGCGCAATAGGACAATGAACGAAGTGACAGGGTCAACCACATGACCTGTTGCGATTAAGTGTTTCGCGATCGAAGATGCCGGGTTTCTGTTCGAGTTTTGGCATACTGACCCACGTTGACTCATTGTTCGCACTAGCCACTTGGGGATGTGCTCCGCCTTCCTTTGTCGTAAATTTCGGTCCGTTCTGCCAATGTATGAGTCACCGCAACTGCAAGTGAACTGGTAGATAACATGAGAGGCAGAGTTTTCCGAGAAAGAACGATCGGGGCAGTGGAGACTGATCCTGCGGGTGGAAAGCAACAAGCGCAATTCCGCTGCGGGATATGTGCGGTCAATGGCTGATTTCAACTTTCGACTTACATCGGTAATATTGTGGTCACCTGTGTAAGGGAGGGTAATGAAAACCTGCTTCTTCGGCACTGATTGTGGTTGGGGGGTAGCCACTCGTTCCTTGCAATGAATTTCGATAAATTTCGCCGGATATCCATTCGCAAGCAGAACACTCTTCAAGAACTCCTCTTCAGACTTTAGGTGTTCGGCTGTACATACTTTCCTTGCTCGATGAAAAATTGTTCGTACTAAACTACTACTATTTAGGATGCCGAGTCCGGTAGAATTGTGTTGGAATGAGTGAAATAGTGAGCGAATGAATGCCTGAGATTCAGTTAATTATCACGTAATCGGTTAGCATGGTGAAGTAAGCTACATGGTCTTATCTATGACAGAAAAATTAATTGAATTCATCACCGTTACTGAATAGATAGTCAACCGTTGAGTCGTGTGAACATGCAAGCAAAATTAGTACCGTTTCCATCTCAGGATCAAGTCACTTAGAAGAAATAACTACTCATGTCCGTATTTGTCTAACCGTATAGCTTGCTGAATACTTCAACTTAAATCTAACTATAGTTTTTACATTTTAGCCCTACAGGAGTGGAAATGTATTGTGTCCCCGTTCGACGAAACAACTTCTTTCAGGCGCTGGCTCTCTCAAACGAACTGAAATTATCTTTCGTATTTTCATTAAATGGTTTGGCGTAGTAGTAATGACAGTTTACCACACCAAACGCTTTCATCCATCTCTTCGAGAACACTCAGATCAGCGGGAACTGTCAATTTGGGATGTCTGCAAGACAGCAAGCCAACCTACAATAAATATGCAGCGCTCGTCAGGCTAGCTGAATGTTCTTCGAATGACACAGAACCAAGTGGTGCAATGCGAATAACTGACCTGGTTTCTGTAACGTATTTTCCCCTTTAAATTAAGAGTATTGCAATTTATCCTTCGGTCTTGACAGTGAATTTGTCGTTGCAAGTTGGCTAGCTGTACTTGATGACCAGCCCACTTTCCTAAGAAGTTTGGTCCCATCGGTGCGTAACCTCACCGTAATGATGTTTGCCGAGTAAAAAAAGAAGGGATACACATTCTCAAACCTTTTTTGATCTTTGATATAGTGAAAACACAGAGGTTGCTAAACATGAAGGTTTGTAATGCGTAATTATGTTTACGATTGCGTCACGGCTTGTAAACCAGAATATTAGGAGAAATGTACTTGTTCTCTTGGATTTCGTTTACCTATTGATACGGGAGTTAGCCTACCTCACTTGTCTTGGTCGAGTGAAAAAGCACACAGTTTGACGCCGTGCACTTGGGAGATCCCCATTCTTGCCAAGGTTATTAGAGTTTACGAAAATTGCAAGTAACCTCAAGTTTAACCGGTATGGGTTCAAGTCTGCAGCATATCCTACTCCTCTGATAATTAAACATAAGTCATGCTAAAAACTGCTAAGGAAGTTGGTCACCCTCAAGTTACAGTTGACAAATCTTAGGTTATACATCCCTGTGATTAACAAGAATTGACCAAAATTCAGGATGTATAAGCATACTTTACAAGTAGCAGTAAACATATGTTCGCACGACTTACGAAGTTCACACTCACTTGTGAAACAACACAAGTCATAACAGTACTAAACACCTGACCATCTTTTTAACAGTAGATTTTGGTGAAATTAAGAACGGCACGTTTTCCTTAAGGTTATGAGAAACGTTCGTATAAACTGGAGAATACAGAAAATCACTGACAAGATTCGTGTTGAAAGCTTGTGAAAATGGTTCCTTAAGTGCCTCTCCTACAGCTAATAATTCTGAACAACCGTATATGGGCACTTGTTAGACGTGTTCGAACATCTATGCTCATTTTTTGGATATGATCACACGAGGAGCGTATTGTAAAAGAAACCTTCTCATGAGCAAACATGCTGTATTTTAACAGCTATACAGCCGACTGTATCGTTCTTATTTACTTCGAATTCTGCCGAACTGGTCAGAGGATCACTTACTGTGGTTTTATATTTGTGATACCACATAACCAATTGTTGTTAAGTCCCGATCGGTGGCGTTACCAAAGAAATGTAATAGACATTCCGGATATTCATCTAACAGTTAGTTGCGCATCCATATATGGCAAGTATTCCGCCATTTTCACTGATCAGTGAACATTGATTTTTGTCAAATTGCGCGCATGTACAGAACATATGCCTGACACAATTTCGCACTGACCCTCCTAAAAATAAGTTCATTTCGGAAAGTGCATTTGTCGTAACAACCGAAATCCTGCTGGTGGCTAGTTGAGCGTTGGTGGTGACGGCCCATAGAAAGTTTGGTTAACGAGCCCTCTCTGCACTAGTGATTCACATGTACGGACCGTTCGTTCCAACCTTCCCCACCCACTGTCTTCGCATTTTTGCGCACATCTCCGTAGCGGCCCTCACCCACGCGTAACATTTGTGTAATCTACGGACACACCGACGGACATGTACTTTTGGGCAAACTCATCGGCTTCCTCCAATCATGATCACTCTCGGCGTCTAACGCAGCTCGCACACAGTTTGGCGCACGTCCACGCGTTGAACAGCCTATCACACATACGCACACAGCATAACCTGAAAGATATGCTACATTAAGACGAATATACCTAACAGTGCGACTACGTTGGTTAGCATCTGGTCGCTGTTATCGTTTGGCGCGTTTCAAAACTCATTCGCACATTTGCAAAGAGTTTGGGCTTTGTTCCTCGTGCCTTCTCACTTCCAAAGCCTCTATAACCCTAAAGTCACACGCGCTTACGCGCAAATAACCTCATACAATGTCAGCACTCACGATGCATACCACTCAATACGGCAGTGAGAATGTGGGTTCCCCTCCCCAAATCCTCAGCCCGCTCGTGGGATTAACCGAAGTGCCTGAAGGTGAGCCAGTACACTTGGAACTGCGCGTTGCTCCACCTGGAGATCTTCAGATACAGTGGTCCAAGGATGGGCAGCCTTTGAGTGCAGGTATGTCTTATTTTACTTTAATTCACAAACCTATATTTTGGTAACCGTTTTTTACTGGTTTAGTTATTGGTTTGCAGATCATTCGTACATCTTTTGTAACAAGTTAGATTATGCGGGGATAAGAGGGACCATACCGAGATTGGTGAAAAATGTTGTACAGTAGTCCATTATTTTATAAGCACAAAATTCATGTCTTGTTCGTTTTCTGTATCCATGTGTCATCCGAGTTGCCGGGATTGGATAACTAGTTAGGATTACTTATTCCACTGTAATGCTGCAATAGTAATAAACTGTGTTTTCATTTGCAATGTATTTAATGAACAATTTTTTTGATCGATTCTTTTTTTACACTGGTTAATAAGTTAGAATAAACAGTATAGTGAATTACTTAAAATCCTGCACCTAACCATTACACTATACTAACCGGCGCCGTTGTATGTAATCAGGGAGCAAAATACGCTAGTCCTACGACTGCCCGATATACATTAGAAAGTTAAACGTTAAAAATGCTACTTTTGAAGAGTAACTCGTCAATGCTTCAAAAGTGAAACAAAATATTTTCTAAGCCATGGCTTTTATATTTTATTCATCGTCTCTGATGAGAGAATTTCTGTTGAACAATTGTTTCTAATCGTTTACAACAGTTGAATTTCACGTTAATGTTTTACTGGGTTAATAATTAGTGGATACTGTACAAATCACTAGTAGAGTTGTAACGTGCAACAGAGTGGAGGCACTGAGGTACAGCGTTTCCCTGAAGGACGAGGGCCAAACGCGAATCTGGAATGGTAACAAAAACCGACAAGCATGAGCCAGAGGCCTAGTAAGTCATGCACACAAATTACACGGTCGAAAACTAACATGGCGTCAATCACACGCCAACGAACTTTATTACAGAGTTTCGATTTATGGAAACCTCCGCCATTTTGCGGTTAAGTGGTTTTACAGTTTACTACCATTGCATTTTAATGATGACATATTCCTGTATGTTTTTGCTGTGTGCATAATCAAGAGTTGTCCAAATATGTCCGGCATTAAACACACTGTTATTTAATAGACTAATGTTTCCACTTTAAATCGTATCTACTTTACTTGTGCGCTTTCAACAGCTATATCAGTTTTAGATTGACTGTAATAGTCCGACAAACCTCACAAGGTGTTTGGGGATACCCCAAGAATAAAACTTCCATAGATATCCGTGTGCGTTTTTCACGTACTTCCTTTTCTGCGAACACAATATAACATGTAGTTAGCTTCTCAGTTCATCGTTAGGCAAACAAAAGTCTTGGCAGACTTCCTCTGCCTGAAATACCGCGTTCACTAGCCTAATTTCTACGTTATGTCCCCGCTTTTTTATTGGTAAAATCGTCACATTCCAGGGGGCTGTCGGCTGTATATGGGACCCAGCTGATTTATGAGCTTTGTTTGAAACGTTACACATCTAAACAACGGCCTTTAATAATGAACCGAAATTTTTTCTTGTTTTTTGGAATGCAAGGTAATCCAACTTCCTTTAGAGCATGAATTTTAGAAGAAAGAAGGTCAGGGTTTTTTGCTATAATGACAAATAAAACGTGCTCCACTAAGAAAGGAATTTTACTGTGTAAGATTACTAGTGTGTAAGATGTGCAAACTGCAGATTTTTATGGAACATTAGTCAGTGAACTTTGTATCCTGTATGTCTGACCTATCAAACTATTTTAGTCAAGCTGATATTGGAAGCGTGTGTGAAACAAATGACCTTGGAGTTAAGGTTTACTTTATTTAGTTGTTCGGATGACGTGTAGCTTTAAAGGGCTTAGTAACCATTTTATGTGATCTGAAAAACCGAAATCACTTAAAGTTGTTCATCACTTTCAGTACATCCGCCATGTGAAAATAACGACTATATTGCGGTCGAACTAAGTGCTTTTTTCAATTAGTTTGCCTAACTTTTGTTACCATAAGTCAGTTTTATGACAGACGAGTACATCGTCATATTTTGCTCTCACATCCATCTATGTATCCATACTCATAGGTTCCCGGTTCAATACAAGCTGTGAGCGTGGTTTGATCTCACTGGACGTAATATACACATTTCCTGAAGACAGCGGGATGTATACATGTGTAATCGTCAATCCATTTGGCATGGTCAAAGCAGAGCCAATAGTGGTGAAGTAAGCACCATTTGAACTGATACACATAAATGTTTTGCTTACTGTCCATGGTATTAAAATGAGTCCCGATCTTAAGTGTTGCGTACACACGTTTAACCTATGCCTATAATTCATCTTGTGATGTGGAGACAGGAGAACGAATCACTTAAGTGTGTCGAGGTGGTTAATACCAGATTTATGTTAATCAAAGTGCGAATATTTAAAAATCTGTTTTTAGTAACATAATATCCGTTCAAACTGCATTGAAGTGTAAGAAAACATTAGGTGAAAATGCAAATGTTGAAGTATGTTCTACACACTAAGGTGTATTCCCTGAGTTTGTATTTATGAACCGTAGCTGCACGCCACCTTATCCCGCGTTAATGTCAAACTGGTTTTCCATGCAACTTTGAACACAGAAGTTAGAAAAAGTTTTATAAGCATTTTGGAACACACTTGCCGCTTATCTTTGGGTACACATTACAGTCTGTAGGTTTATATAGAAGAATTCGAAAGACATTTTGTCCAGGTCCAAGGTTGACGGATTGATAAGTTTGTTATCTCGAAGCAAAACCAAATTCGATGGCGTTCACTGGACGTGTGGTTGCACACCCTCATTGTGTTAATCCACCAGATCAGATATCCGCATCGTTTGAAAGTGAGATTGGTCTATCCAGCATTTGCCTTGTGAGTTTTAGCATCAGTGACCAATCTTTTATTTTCCCAAACATATCCGTTTGTTTACTGATAAGTAGTAGAGGATTTTGATTTTCATATAGGTTGAACATCACCAACAATTGATCGCAGCTGGTGATGTTCAGTCTATATGAAAATCAAAATCCCCTACTACTCATCAGTAATCAAATACCGCTCAACAAGTTACATCCCTTTGTATTAAGTCATTCAGTTAGAACAATGTGGAAATATGTCACTGGAGTATTTGTCACTTCCTCAGTGTGTAAGCGTTATGCGTTTTGTTGTAGATTTTCAGCGGACTATGCCTAACATTTTATAATACGGTACATACTGTATACATTCGAGTCATAATAGTTTTCTCAAGCACCTTATAACCTTACCTAAGTATACAAATATACAAACGAAACTGCCAAAAAGTTTGATTGATGAGGTCTCAGATAATTACAATTAAAATTAAAATTATCCAGTACCGATTGACGAATAATATGTAACTAGTCAATCTGGTTCCTACAATACGGGAGAAGAGGTAGAAAATGTTATCCAACTAGTGGTTTTTGAATGCTATGCACCACGGCCCAAGTATAAAACAGTCGAACGTTCTCCAGCATATGAAACAATACAGATTGGTTAATTCTCACGTCATTTTGGAGCTTTTATGAAACGTCACTCATTATAGCGCACCAGGTTCAGAGACAGTGGGAGCAGATTCACGTTGTGATTCGTCTTGCAGAATAGCTTTGTGTATTTCCGGTTTTGTGAATTCAAGTAAGCATAAACTTGGACGGACAGCCCAAAATTGTGATGATCTTACGGTCACAATTAACCCTGACTCTACAAAGTATGTTTGATTATTTGGATCAGTATCTGTGAATAACTGGTAGCT
The DNA here is from genome assembly GCA_014338405.1 of Paragonimus skrjabini miyazakii. NCBI lineage: Eukaryota > Metazoa > Platyhelminthes > Trematoda > Plagiorchiida > Troglotrematidae > Paragonimus > Paragonimus skrjabini miyazakii. Next base: position 381,195 of record JTDE01000019.1, read on the forward strand.
GACGAAAGAGACAGATAAACATGCACTTGGAAAGCTGTAGACAAGTATGATTTAGATTACCGAAGTTGAAGGCCAACGCATATCTTGTTCCAAATTTAATTTCAGTTTCGGCTTTTTTGCCTATAATGATAATCATGTTCACTTATTAATCCCATTTTAGGACGTGTTAAGTTATCTTGGGGTTGGAACACCCTTTTTTTAATAGACTTAACGGACCGACTAGAGAATACTTTGGTCTGAAGTTTACCGAAACAATTGTTCCACCTTTGTTAACTCCGCGAGCATTTAATGGACAATAATTTGCGTAGATTGATTCGTTGTGAGGTCCACTCTTGGTCATATCGTGTGACCTGATTCAAACAACGTAAAACTGATCCTAAATTAGATGATGGTTATTTATGCTGGCCTCCCCCCACGGCACGAAGTGTGTCAATAGTAATCATGTGTAAAATCCACTTTTTTCTACTTTAGCGTGATTCCGGAGGTCGAACCCGGCCAAGACCAAATAGACGCTCAGTGGGCAGCGATGCATGAGGCCGCGGCTGCTCCAGTTCGTGAATATGATCGAGATCAACGTAGTCGGCCTACATCCATTCCACAGTTCGCACAGCAACCAGTGATCAGTAGCTCCGATGTGCTCGAGGGAGAACCGATCCGAATTGAAGCCCAGCTCGTCCCAACTAGCGACGCAACGTTGAAGGTCGAATGGCTGCATGACGGTCAACCTGTTGGAACAGGTAAACATGGTTTCGTAAATATTCAGTTGATAAACTACTTGTAATCCTTTTTAAATCAAACCTTAATATTTGACCACAGGTTTAAAACAAATAATCTATATGGCCGACCGTTTACTGTGACGACCTAGACTAAACCTAGTGACGTAGCACACAACGTTTAGTGGAATGGTTTATTTCTGTCAGCACGGAATCGATAATATCGCCATATGCTTAATATTATTTGCATACGGTATATACATATGGCCTGAAGGGTAGGTGGACAAAGTCAATCGCAAGACACATCCAGGGTGGACCAGATATATATGTAAATTACACTATCCCCGTTATAGATCTGTGGAACATTTACGTATTTGTCATCACCGAACATCCGCCAACGCGAAATCAACAAGACGATGTTGTTAATGAAAACATTTCATTATGTAGCGTTTGTTGAGGATTAGTCATTCATTCATTGACCACTTCGTTGACCAAACCTACATGTGGTTCCTATCCGTGCACTTAGTTCTGCACGATTTTATCGACCATGCTGTCTTTACAGTCAGACAATTTATAAGCATGTAAAATGTGGACGAATCCTGGATTTGTTTACAGAAGTCGTTGCATCCAGGAATAGGTGAAACGACAGTTTTGAAAGTTAACGCATTAGGTTTGTCTCAATGCCATTTACGCTAGCTGAGTCCAGTAGGTATTTTGCTACACGAAATGTTGCTAGTACGGTTGTCTATTGCCTTCAGCACGCTTGATATTTAAGGCTGATATACCTGACGGTATTCAGTCCATAAGTAGACCAACGTTTTATTGTTACAAGCCCCTCGATCCCGAGTGCTTCTTCCAATATCGACGAGCAGATTCATGGTCAACAATGGGATTTCCTTAGTGCTGTTTAGATGGATACAAGCTTACTGTTCATCTGTTGAAACTTGACACAGTCCCAAGGTTTGTGCCTGTAACAATCGTATGGTATTTAGGTACACTACTCTGTAGAAAAACAAGCATACATTTTTCATGTGGTAAATTTGGCATATTCTGAAGAAATAAGCAGAACCTCATGAACCAAAAGAATCTGGGGTCAAATTTGTTGGGTGTTCCTCGGAAAAAACTAAAATCTTGCATCCAAGTGCGACTTAGCTGCGTTCAGCGCAATCTGTGCGTAACAAATAACATGGTACATGAAGAGTAGAGGACAAAGTAGACCACGGAATTGCCAGCGTTTTTGTAAATACGCTCCGCACCAAACGGGAGGATATTAAGTGGAACACTGCTGTTCTGCATATGAATTTTAACCTCGTGCAGTTTGTGTAACATTTTCAGGCTTTCTTGAATCAATCTGGTCTGTTTCACTTGATTAGAACCATAGCACAGCTGGTTGGAGTGGCCTGTGAATAACCGTTTATGGGTAGAATGATCGAGGTGTATGGCCACTGGTTTTCAACGTGAAACGTCTAACATATTCGCAATTGAAAATGCGATGATCAACGACGCGTCAAGAAGACGGTACAAATGTACATGAGTTATGTTTCAACGATTCTATTATACTAATTAAAATTAACCGTCTACATTGGATTGACTTCTAATCTCTTGATTACTATGGTTTTGTTGGTAAAACAAGTATAAAAAAAGACTTTCCAGTTGTAGGTGACTATCACTATTTGCTGACTGTAGATTACTTCAGAAAACCTGACTATCAGCAATTATGGGTACCTGTTTGCATCTGATTAATTTAGAAGAAACCCAATTGCGAAACATCCGGATTTCGACTGGATTCGAACCAGCGACAGAAACAATATGCCCAAATGCGGTATGATTAATTAACCAGTGCACAAAGTAGATTTGGTCCATACGATCTACACGAAGGTAGTTGACCGTTTGCAACGATACGTTTGTCAGGATACGTTAGTGATGCGCGTCCACAGGCAGTTTTAATGTGTAGGTTAAGGTCACGTCAAGTTGAAACACGTCTAGAAGCGCAGCTTATTATCTACAATTTGATGAGGATGTGAATACGGTGACATGTGACGCGGTCGGTTGAATACTAAGACTTCAGTTGATCGACCAAATTTTGTTTTGTACGAACCAGTAAGAGTTATTGGAAATACATTCGTATAGCATCATTGCTGGAGTAAGTTCGCTGACTGGTGCGTTACTGCTTGCGTTCATCAACGTACACTTAACACTGAGGTCTCTAGGGCTATGTACCTGGCTTACAATGTAATCCGGTCGTGAATATGCTGGACGTTTTGAATTGGAATGTCGCCAACGTACTCATACTATACCGTCGGCCGAATGATGACGAGTACGTTAGGCTCAAGTAGGTTATTTTTTCCTAACGACCAACGTCGTTTCAAAACTCACGCACTCCTCTTGTCAGAAACCTGGATGTCTGTGGCCTTCTACCCTTCCTTTTCTTTAACTTTGTTGGTGTATCGTATGATGGATATTTTGTCTGTTTTCTTCCAGTCCAACCATGAATTTTGCTCCCCCTCTTATCCTCGCTAAAGTGCACTAGCATGTACTCCTATAGTGAATCACTTCCTACATTGTCTTTTCAATATTTTTCTTCAGAGTTTAGGTCTAAACATTGGTGTCACTCTCTGTTTATTTCTCGTGCTAGCCAACATTGGCACGCTGGACACAGCCCTCACTCACACATCTCCTGGTCTTTTTCCTTCAGGTTTACATTGCATACGTGATGTGTGAGTAGAACCACAAGTGGTTCAGCGCAAGCCACTGGTGGCAACGGTTAGGCGCGGGCGTCCTTTGGCTTCGATCACTGTAACGGGCTAATATGAAACGGATGCCGCAAACGACCCAGTTGGTTGATAACTAATTCTGTAATGAAACGCAGTAAGCGACTTACACAACCTGTTGCTTCAAGGAAGGTTGTAATATCTGAGTTTGCCAGCAACCGACCGGACAATTGAGAGCTGAAACCGTAGATGAGCTTCATTAGATGACATTGCATATTAGCAGGACCAGAAGCGATAGCTCAGGCGTCGTCACTCCAGTGTCTCAAAGCACAGCGAAGCCAAACCAATGTTTTTGAAGCTTATAAGCTCCAGTCTTCGTGCAAGCTTCCTTTGTGTTCGGACACCTCACCTGACACTAGTGCTCAGAGAATTTTACTTATAAGTTTGGTGACCAGTGGCGATCACATGTGCGTTCTGTGTCCCTAACTGTCCAACGTGCAGATGAATGTTTTAGGTGACCCACTTACGAAACCCTTGACATCGGTATTGAGAGCTGTCGCGTATGCTAAATAAACACGATAAACGCACAGTTCAGTGCTACCTTACCAAGGTCAATACCAATTTTTCCCCTGAGAGAAAGCTGTTCATGTGGTACTAGTTTTGTAGATACTGTTTCAAAGACACGCATTTTCCTGACAAAGGATTTAAATCACGACGAAGCAGAACGAACTTATTTACCATTCACCTATATTCAAACTGGATATCTACAGAACTTTGCATCCGCAAGTCTATCACACAAACAAACAATGATGACATCTACTTTGGTCGAATGCTACATCTCACCGTCGTAAGACTGATGACCGGTTAGTAGGTTACAGGTGCAATTGTGTTCACCCAAAGACAGTTCCAAAAAACAAACCGGTTGGAAGTATTGGGTGTAGCTATTTTTCGGTATTTTCAGTGTCTTACATTAAAGTTCCATCGCTTTCATTATTAATTAATAAGATCAAAAATAGTCTGATTCAAATTACTTAAAATCAAACTGTTACCTGATCTAAGAGTAATCTTTGGCATAAAATTACCGCATCTTCAAATGCAACATTATATTGGTTGCTGAATGGATGCGGTATTCTAGAGAGTAAGGTGCAATCATATATATTTAATGTGACAGTAGAAATATACTCTTCCTTTGGAGATCGTTGATAGTACGTTAAGAGCATTACCTGATCAGTAATCATGCCTTATGTCTATTCCATGTTTGCTCCAACGGATTCCTGCCAGTATACTCTTATCTACTTATATACCATCAATAGGTGAGTGTAGAGTACACTTCGGGAATGTGGCATACTTCAGAATATAACACCGTCATCTTCTTCTTGGAGGAACAAACCGTATGTCAGATTGCGTTTCGTACAACAAAGTTAACACACAGACAAGCCAGTGGAACACCGAATCAATCTGCGCTCTGTATCACTTAGATACTTTATCTGATGCCAGACATAATAGACTTACCCTGTTTCCCTCGGTTACTGATGATGAGTTCGTGTTAACAAATAGGAACAAAATGAGAAGGATCATATAATTGGATAAGTAGTCCTGCGTAAATCTTCTGGAGCTTGAGGGTTTACGTTCGTCAACATTCTGGTGCATGTCCAATGATCTCCATGAAGTCTTCCAACTCACTGATTGGATACACACTGACAGCAATTACACGAATATTACGGGTACAATGTTCTGTGATTGCATAAGCGACGAACACGATGGTCGCTCACTATGTACATACATGAATACTAGCCACACTTCTAAAGAATTCACTAAATCCTTCGTAGTACTCTTAAAGTGAACATAGATTTAACACTTCGCTATTAAAGTATTTACTGAAGTTAATTCAACCGGTTTGAATGGGGAGTGTTGCTCAGATTATAATACGCCGAGAATCTGTCGCATTCATCAGTGATTCAACTTGGCATCTTTTTTTCAACACCCGTTCATTGCCCAAATTGTTTGAGCTCTACATCTCGTTGTAATTACACTAAAATATCTACCTGTCTGTTCATAGACTACGTTTCTTTTATTCATAACAGGTAGTCGATTCAATGCGGTCGTCGATCGTGGGCTAGTGGCTCTGGAGATTGGCTACTGTTTAGCTGGAGACAGTGGTCACTACGTCTGTGTAGCTTCAAATGCCCTCGGAGAGCAAAAGAGCAACCCGGTGGAGCTGAGGTAGGATGCGCAACAAAAGCGATTACATTTTACTGGTTCTTTTTTAACCATATGACGGTAGATTCGCCACAAAAAATTGACTCTGCCATCAATATATATGTGTTGGGTTTACAAACTCTTCCCGCTTTAATGGTATTTTTATGATAAGTTTAGACAGCCATGGGTTACTCGACGCTTGCAAACGGGTCAGTCTCTAATTGAAATTACCATGTGGGAAAATCAAAACTGAAACTAACATGTTGATAGCTTCATATCGCAACAGTGATCTCATTCAGGAAAGTGGTTCTAGTCTGCGCCCCGTGAATCTGAGTCGCGAGTCTTCGTGTGACATTAATTCATCCTGCTATAAACGATTCGTCAACAACTAAAAGTTTTCAATTATGCTTCAGCCCTTCCTCGTCGTCTTTCATCCCGTGACAGTCATCTGCAACATATGACCTCCGGTTACCTGCCGTTTATCTCCCTGTTATCCAGCGATGGCTATCTGACAGGCTCAAGTATGACAGCTGCAAACGCACTCGAATAAAAATAGACAGTGTTGTGTTAATCGGTTTGGCTTGGACTTGTACAAGTTAGAACTGTCACAAACAAATGAATGTACTTTTAGCGTACATCGGCAGAAAGTGAGGTTGTTATTGCTGTTGTTGCTAAGACGTATTTCTTGGTATCGGTCGATCACGTGGCCACTTTTGAATACCAATCATTTGACGAGTTAACACTTAAAGACATTCAGTAGGCCACCTTCGGTCTCGACGTAATGAACATTAAAGTCCAAATCGACTGGAAAGTGATCATTGAATTAGCGTGCAGACACTCAAGGGTGACTGAGTCACAGAACTTAGGGACGTGTTCCTAGAGTAGGGCAATGACGATTCGTAAAGGCAGGTTGCTAACTCGTCACCTGAAATGATAGAATCGATACTGTTTCGAATTAGGAAGACTAACCACGGGATAGGACACCGTACCATTCATCTAGAATGACCGGATATCACAGGCTAATGAGAGTTTTAATGAAAATAAAACCGTATGCGATGGACTGATTTGTATGACAACGAAAAACTACCCTCCTAATGGAAATTCATACTGACTGCGTTGTTCAACTTTTGTCCAACCGTCAGAAGTTCTTCGGGTATTCCGCTCACAGTGGACCAAGATAGGCTCGTCCAAAAGGTTTTCCCCAAAGTTCATTGTTAGGTGAATGCATCTAGGTAAACGTGCAGCTATTTCAAGGTGTGAAGTGTGCATTTTATCAAATCAGGCCCGAATCGATCAGTGATTGATAAATGACCCTACCCATTCGCTTTGTCCACGAGTGGGAAATGTATGTATAGAGTCCATGTTGTCAGGGGGATGCATGCCACTGCCCGTTGCTTATTCCCAAGAGGCACACATCCCATGTTTTATGTAGTATGCTTGTATACACGTAGATATATTCAGCAGTGCTCGATTCGGGAGTGTAAGCTTAGTTCGACTGTCTGACTGTAGAGGGTGATCGCAATATTTGGTTGGATGTTACAGTTGCTCAAAGTTGTGTACTTCGGAATACATGCTAAGCCCGAAGCCGCTAGCTTGATCTTCACCTGTTAAGAACAATGACAATCGCAAAAAGACGGGTAAAGATGAAATAGCGACTGGTACTATAAGTTGACCAAGTAGATAACTGTAGATAGCTGCATATGTTGCATCACAGTGCTTAACCCCAGGCCTTAACTTTTCAAACCCAGATGACTAGAACATACGCAAGGAGGTGCCATTTCGTTTGTTCTTATCCGTCGACCGAAGTACGCCTTCACTTATACAGGTTTGATGCGCGTTAACAAAACAATGGTTGAAACGACAATCACGGGGATATAGAACATGGTAGGGTAATTAGTTCCAAACCCCTGGAATGGGCATTTTGTGCACACCGGAATGAGGTGTGAATATCGACTAGTAACGCCAACATGTTCTATCTGTACGTACATACAAGCACCGTAGAGGTAATGACAGGAATACTGTCTTGAATCGGTGGTTTTAAGCGTTTTGCTACCAGTGCTTCTGAGCGTTACCTCCGAAGTTAAAGCGTTAGCCCACGATGACTCACTGTCTGAGCTAGCTACTTGGGAACGTGATCTTTCTGTATCCTGCTTCAATCCGTTCTGATATCTCAAGGGACAGAGTTCTTCGGTGAAGAGTGAGCAGGTCAGTAGGGGGCAATCTTACAATCTTAGTTGGATTAGTGTCGAATTATAACATCCCCTTTGTTCCACTATCATTGTAATGTCATTTGCCAAGCTGCTTTTTTACAGCTTCCTGTGGTTGCCTATTGGCCAACTGCTTAAGTCTGCGTAGGCCTCTACTCTTCAGACTTCTAGCAGTTGGTTGTGCGCACTATCTCGTCTGATGCAAAAATCCACAGTACTCAAGGATCACATAAAAAGAGTTGTAATTATTATCAGTTCACGTGACCCGACGATAAACAGATTGAGCCACCGTTGCTAGCCACTTGAATTCCTCACCGCATCCAAAAATAGGTTTTTCTGGTAAAAAAAATGTAACTCTGTTGAAATTGGACCACTTTTAGCTATGCAACACTGCTGACAGAACGTAAACTTGATCAAATTATTCGATAACATAAAGTTATGAGTGGTATTTGGCAAGCTGATGGATTTTAGATCTCTGATTCCATGAGACATATTAGAAGGTAAGTACCTTCGTGAGCAAAGAACCTTTGTACTAGCAAGAATTAGAATTCCAAATACTTCATTATTCTAAGTTTATTTGGTCTCCAATAGCTTAGTTAAAATATGCCTCATATTTTATAGTCGAGAATAGTCATGACCATTTTCTCCCGGTTGCTAAAGCTAATCGTCTTATAGAAACCGTTCCCACAAACATGAGCAACTATTGGCTTCCCTTTTTTTCATTATAGTGCCCACAATGAGGTCAGGACCGTAATCATTTGGTTCATAATATGTAACTGTTTTTCGTGATACACTTTCTTCTTCCTACTTGTTAATGCTCCTCAGATGCACTCCAGAAGAACGCATCGTGACCAAATCCATCTTGGATCAGGCATCAATCAACCATCTGCGTCAACTGGAAGAGTTCGGTGAAGAACACAGTCAGTAAGTCAGTCTAGTTTACCAATGCCGCGCTTTATTCCCATAGTCTTACACGTACATATGCAAACGGATATTAGAAAACGTTTGGTGATTGCGTTTGCCCCAGTAAGACGGCGAACTCTTGCGTTGCTTCAAAAGATTGCCAAAAACTGTAGCTTCCCAATAGACGCTCGAGTTCTTTCCCCCCGGTAGTCAACAGAATAGAGACGCTTGACCTTCATGAACAGTAATTCCGGTTTCAGTTTTGATGAAATATTCTGAGGACAAAGTCAACTGCTGTCCATAAAGGATATGATTAAGCGACTTGTTGGGTAGAAATGCCAGCCGAAACGGTACGTTAGATCTCTAAAATGGCCGCAAAATGGCCGTTTTCGACTAATGTGCGTTGGTTTATATTCATCTGCGATTAAGCTGGTCCACAGGAGTGAAATTCCTAAGAATACACGAATTTTTAAGAGAATTGGTATTTTGTGATGCTTAGTTCACACGGCTGACACGCATATTTTTTGCAAACTGCTCCATCGTCATTTAAACTTTGCTCGGCTGGCTAAGAAACAATTCAATCCGATTGAATAATGTTGTCTAATGTTGCGCTGAGCATCCTGACCATCACTGTCCACGGATATTTCATGAATACCCGTCATCCACCTGCCCAGCGGTTCTCAGTCATTTTCAGCTATGTCCTCTAGTCGCTCATCTCACCCAACTCTGTTTAGTTGAACTCGGTGTGTCGGTCAACAAATCTCACACCAACTGGCGATCGATTGGGATGTGTTAAACGGGTTAGGGGGGCAAGTTTCCATTGCTGGAGACATGCAATGTGGTAGTGGTCAAGTTCAATTTCGAGATATTGTCTGATAAGTAGAAAGAATGCATTTGGCCTTTCGTGAACAGATCCTCAGTTGGAGGAGCTAAAATAATTGACTGTGAGGACAGTTACAGCACGTTAAAGTCTAGTGAACGTATCTGTGTGTGTATGGAACAATGAGAGATAGAAATTGTACCAATTAATTGATTAACTAGTGACGTGATAAATGAATGAACTGATATTCAAGAATAATAATATGAACACTGGAAACCAGGCTGACCCTAGCAAACACAGTACATTTAGCGCACTTGTGACTAGCGGTTACTTGACCTCTGTACGTCTGCAAACATGTGACAGGTCCGAGGTTGGACAGAGCATTTTGTATAATTTTTGCTTGTAAAATCCGTATGGTCGGCAGGCTGTAACCTACTCAGACCACTTTTTCGTCTCACATTGTATGGTGAACTCTGTGGTTCAGTACAGGGACACTTTTGGGAATACGCATTCTGGTTGTATCGAAAATCACTTGCCAACGAGACATGTTTTGTCTGACCAGCCCACTAAGCCATAACTGTTTACAGTAACGGTGATCGAAATCCAAAGCCTCCATTTTGGCATTATGTAATTATCGACCATCTAACTTAGTATTAACAATTGTTCATTGGATGGTTTGTTCCAAATATCCACAGTAACAACCATGTGTGAACTATTCGCGCTTCACCCTGGTTTATTATTCTCGCTCGCTTCAGACAGAGGCCAATCGATTTTCGTGTCTACTTGCATCAAACACGCGCACACGATGAGTCACACACTGCCTATGACTCTCAAAAGGGGACGACAAAGTCTGCCGACCAGTGCCATCCTATAATCGATATCTGTGTCCTGAAGTGATGGTGATCTTATTGCGCACACACATACACAGGGATGTGAAGGCAATGGGAGACACGCCCACGCATTACATTGTTTCTGAACAACGAGTCATAACTAGTGATCGTATCTCGCTTGGTGAAGGGGAGTAAGTGGCTTTGTTTCCAAGTTTGCTGGTACGGCGACCGATGCCAACACACACAAGAACTTCAACTTATGGCAAACCGGTCGCTTGCATAACAGGGAATGAGAAATTGTGTGAATTCTCTAGTTTCCATCTCCATGACATGAAAGGATCTGGAGATAATCATGTCCGTCTATTCGAAGCTGAGTATAAAAAGTGAACGGCAGCACGTGCAAGCCAGCGTTTTCTTGAAATCTGTTTGAAATAGACCAGAATGTATTAATCAGAGTGCACCATATAGAAACATTCTTTGCGTGTTATTAAATGCATGTTACAGAAGGGTAAAGTGTAAAACGGAAAACATCAAATATCAACATGACAATGTGAGAGATGTAAAAAGTTGGAGGGAACGATCTGTATCCAGAGCGTAGCAGGTGATCGTGTTTCGCACTAACCACGTGTTTACACGCGCATACAAATGTGCCGCTCATTAATCAGTCATGCGCCGCGTTAACAATGGCGGTAGAAACTCATAAACAAATCCTTTCACACAAAGGTTAGACAACAAATGTCTCAGTTCAGTGGCCTTATCATACTGTCTCCGCCTGGGAGTTGTCGTTCAGGCACAACATTGTGAATGTTATGGCGCTGGAGCGTCTAGTAAATGAATCAAAACCGACGTTGGCTTATTCGCAGCCATGGGAACTGTGCTGTTGAACGGTGGTTGGTTGAGTCAATAAACTTGCACGGTCTGTGCGGCGAACAAACTAAATCACCGGGCTTTGCCCAGTTCCTTGTTGCCTTTCGTTTTACCATGCGTGCTATTGCATTGCTGATTGAAAGCACTGTATTTAATGGTTTATCCGAAATTGACCCCGGTTTGGCCAATTGTACGTTTCGGCCACTGTGACGACTAGCCGTTGATACGCGATTTGCTTGCACATGGCAGGCACCGTTCATCTTGGTTTTTCAGACTGTACGAACTACGGTCATATAAAAACTCGGAATTGCCACTAATTAACTCTCTTCCGGTGTACATTCTCGACTAGATGGTCCCTACATCACGAGTTCCAACATAACTGACCCGAAGAATCTATTTTTAGAAAATGATCATTACGCACTGTTTCTCTTGTAGCCACTTTGACTCGTCGAAGCCATGGTCAGCAAAAGTTTTGCAGGCTGCTGTGAACCGTTTTCACTTAAATAAATACAGTAACAATGAAACACACTTCAGTAGGTTTAATCTTTCCCATCGCAAGTGACGCTCATGTGAGTGTAGTTCCAATGGCTGAACGACGCTACTCTTAACGCGAGCAACATTCAGACGATTTCCACCTGGACCAAAGCTGGTGGAATTGTGTAACTCTGTAATTGAGCATCTGACGGCGCATAGGTTGTCGCATAAACACGTCCTTGAATTACTGCTCCATGAAAACTAATCATGAGCGGAACTATGTTAGCCTTACCGTTAGGATGAAGGACAGCAATCGGTAGTATGTTTAATTTCTCATTATGATTCCTTGCTGAATTTCTGTTGGGTAAACTTCTGCTCAAACTTATGCTTCTCTCAATTGACATCTCCTTCATCGAAACTAGTCATCCTGAAGAGGAAAAGCAGGGTATTCCACCCACGTTCACTGGAACTATCGATCCAGCCTCGGTTCATGTGAATGAAGATGACGCAGTATCGTTTGTTATCCCAGTGGATTGTGGTAACGGAGATCGAGTCACAGTGGAGTGGAGACGTGATAATGAAGTTGTCAAAACAGGTAAATCCAATGGTTATTAATATGCTTACTTTTTAATCAATACTTGACTTACCGCTGTTATAAAACACCACTTAACATACGTTTCTCATGTTCACGTCTCGGTCTCAAGCCGGAACAAAAAATATGCTCTCTGCCTGTCAATCTCATAACATGTTCGTATCATCACATCTTAATGGCAATCAATATTATTGGCACTCCTGAAATATATGACGGCTGAATTAGGAACTCTATACATCTGTTATCTACTGAACGTGTTAATGGGACTGAGCAAACAGTTGTACTGCTAAGTAGACCAATGAGAATCCAACATAATCCAACAAAACGAGGGTGAATATAGTCAGGTATCTCCATTTGTTTGCGTATGTTAGTCTGTTTCGATTTGTTTTGTGAGTTCACATTTTAAACTACGAGGAATCAGAAAGCTCGTTCCGTAAATGTGAAGTATTTTGATAGGCTTATGGTAAAGCCTATCTATTCAGGTCCCATCGTTTGGCCAATCTCTTGCATGAAGTGAATGCGTTTGCCTCATGGAAAATGTGTGCGTTCAGATGAAAACATAGATACTATCACCTAATTTCAAGTAGTTCTCATATCCTCTACGTTTGTGGACTGTCTCTCTTAAAGGAAGGAGATATTGGAATTCCACAAACGGCAATTATTAAATATCATCCAAAAATTATTGACTAAAATTTCGGACGTCAGCCAGGATTTTGGATTCGTTAATTTCCACAGGGACTTAGATATAATCTAAATATTGTTAATGTCATTTTTAGTTGATATGCCTATAAGGCTGGGGAAATGTAGCAAGTGATAAACCGTATACTACTGCATGCAAGCAGCCTACTATAAGGATCGCTTTAGGGGCGTATTTTAAAACGAATTTAGTGTACGCCTATAAAATGTTTACGATAGGAGACCCTCATTACTCCAAAGAAGCTGAGTGTTGCAAAACTTTGTGTTTCAATTAGCTTAGGGAAGAGGAGAGGACGGTAATAGTTAGTATGTTTTTGACCGTATGACCGACAGAGAATTAGGCTCGATTCGTTTTTGGATGCTGATTGAACTCAACCACATAAAACGAGTCATTGTTGTGTGCGACGTTGTCAGGAATAACGTATAACTTGAATTTAACAACATCCATAATTAACAGAAGTTTTTGCAATCCACTCAACTATTCCGCCAGCCGCAGTGATGACAGGTTTGTGAGACTGTTGCATATTGTTGGTTCCAATATTTCCCGACTTATTGGTTTCCGTTTGTAATTCCCATTACTCCAGTTAATGGTAGGGACTACTTTTGTTTACGACAGATCAGTTCTTATGTGTATATAAAAACAGGAGGCAAGATGTTTTCTGTCATCTTAATTAAACAGTCTATGTTTTTATCCAAATTGAGTATCACTCAAAATTGTTCGCAGCTGTTTCATTCCCATAGAATTTTCAATCGGCCCATTCCGAAAAAAGTGATACACTCGAGTTTTGCTCTTGTCAGAACTGACCAATAGTATATATGCTTATTGCAGCCGGGTCAAGAACTCTGGTCACACTTTCATGAGGAAACCGAGTTCACCACTGCGTCATTGATTTCACATTAGGCACGACTGAATTTATCATATGATAACTGTCAGCGTAGTTAGAATAGCTGAGTTTAATTTATCCAAGTGATGGGGAGGAATGTTCTTGTTTTTACAAACCGAATGATTCATTGAACATCTACAGGTGATTTCACAAGGCTTTGCGAAAAATCCACGCAAAATGACCTATTATTTGGGTATACAGTCCGCTAGATAAGCGGATGTGTGATTACCTACTCGATTTGGCGGACACATTTATTTATGGACCAGTATTATGTTGCTGACTGTTCGTAAACAACTGAATGTAATCATAGTCCCAGGTTTGTGATGAGGCTTGTCAGAAATATGGTTGTCATCTTGATAGCAGACTTGTTTTCAGCGTCTACTAGAAACTGTGCACTCGGATTTGACGTTCACAGTCCGTCTGTCTTGATGTTTCATTCCACAGCCTGGCAAGTGATAAATCACTTCGTAATTTCCAAAAAAATACGATTTAACAGCTACGTACCGACATAGTGACTGACACAGGTTTGGCATGTTCGTGAATAACCAAGTATCGTGTCGTTTTAATCTAAATATATGCGTATTATAAATTTGTGCAACAACTGTTGTGAGTTATTGAACGTCTGAACTAACTCGCTCATCAATGCAATGAACTCTATGCAGATAATCATGGAGAAACACGAGGAAACATTGTAACTAAGATAGGAATTTATCATGTTTGTCATTTCCTTCCTGGACTCATCTCTTCACTTGTTCAGGTGAAGGCACAGTGCTACATGCTTAAGTTGACGTGTTTTCTTTTGTCGTTGTAGACGGCTAAAATGATGAACCCGTTATTTAACGATCACTGAGCTGTTCTGGTAAACTTGTTTCTGATCACGCAGTAGTGTCGGTTCACGTCACATTTCCGGACGTGAAACATGCTTACAAGTGAATGCACATTAATAACCGTATAACTTAGTAACACACGTCGATCTGGACAGAACATTATTTGCAGTTTAAAATCCAGAGTATTAACATGTTAGAGAATGTAGACGGGGTATTTTGAACACTTATAGTTATTACAAATTCGTATGGAATATAATCATCAAAGTATATTGACAAGTGTTATCTGGCCTTTAATTCGCCACTTCACGGCTGTCAAGGGGCAATCCTTCCTTAAAAATACGGCCTTTTATTATAACGTTTAACCAAAACACCCGTTAAACTCAGATATTTGGTCAAATTTCGGAATATTTCTTAAGTACTATTGAGGAAGCATATAGAGTAACGCAACGGAATTCTTGGTTTTTCACACTGATAAACACAGATTAGATCCGGACTATCGATTACGAATCCCACAAATCAGCTTCCTGCAGGAGCAACAGATAACACGGGTGTTTTCATGACATGTCGTGGACACTTGCTCACCACCTAAATCTCAGGCGTGATACATGAGTACTAGTTGAACAGGAACGGTTTTCAAATAAACGTGCTTCAGAAAGCCCACATATGAATATAGTAATCCATTTCTGTTAGCCGATATATGTTTCGGTTGCTTGTTTATAAGCACAGCATGCATTCGGAGTGATGTCGTCTAATAGTTTTGCCGGTTTCACAAGCCGCCACTTTCCTGACGAACAACGACTGCTGGTAGTTTAAACTCTGTTGTCTACAATGTCCATTCTGTATTGTTTTCGGCCTAAAGCTGCACCTAGATTTGTGTTTTATCCAGCCTCCGCTTATGTGGATTCTGAGTTGGTACTATAATAGGAAATGCATATATTTTTCTCCGTCTGGGATCACAGTATCATTTACCAGTGAGGTCATTCTATCAAAGTATAGACTAGAATATAAGAAAATATGGTGACTGGCTGTAACCATGTTGACTTATTTATGGGAATGTTCCATAATTGTGTCACTCATTTGCGGGGTCAGACGTTCTGAGAGAACGGAATGATTAGCGAAAGCACAAATGTTAATGACCTTCAGATGATTATACCACTTACATCCTTTCTGGTTCACCAAAACACAACAAATCTCGCAATACTCAGTCGTGTTTCGTACATCTATAAGCATGCTGATAATAGTGGACGAAGTATACCTGGCATGTTAACAAGGCGCTGTTTTCCAGTACCAGTGCTGAACTGTAAACAGACATAAATAACCCTGTGGAAGAGCATGGCATAGTTTGTTTCGCTCATTGCATGGATTAGAAAAGCAGCTTTTTGATATCGGTAATTCAGTCTTCAACTGAGATTGCTTTTTTCTCATGTACCCTTAACATATCAGACATCTTAAGCTAAGAGTGAGCGAATTTAAATTGTTTTATGCCATCTGGATTATTTACATCCGTCTTAAACGAAAAAGCACCATAGTTAACACATCCCCACGCATTTCAGACTGATTTGGAGCACCGGTCATGAAAAATGATGTACTCTAGTGTTATTCTTTATAAACCTGCAACGGAATATCATTCCCAGCGTTAAGTGAATCATTGTAGCCTTATTCTGTGTGCTAGTTGTTTTAAAGAACCTCCATGCAGTTGCTCATTTGATGACATATGGATAATTCATTCAGCGCCAGAAATGGCGCAGTTCATGTGGAGAAAACAAAGTGTTTGAGTTAATCATTTTCGACTGACAGACTGTGAGATCGTGTCATGAATTCTTTGTTTGCATAGTTCACCGACAGCATCTGAGCCGCGTATACAAAACAATATTGTAAAGTCTTTCATGGAGTATTTTTGTAAAACTTTCAAGTTGTTCAGTTAATTTGAAAAAAATTGTTTGGTTTTCTAGTACTCATCGAAGAAATACTTTTTCAAGTGCGTTTTCAAGCTAGAAGGCAGTTACTGTTAAAATGCAGTCACGTACCGCGTAGCTGAGTAGGTCAATATTTGAAATTGTTATAGCAGTTATAGACACAATAGATTCGTGAACAAATGATCGTCCCAAAGCATAATATCCTGTGAGAAAAGTGGGTTGAACAACGTTGTCTGCCGATTAATGTTGAAAATCTTCTTGTTGAATCCTTGCTTTTGAGTTCTACGAGTATCACCCGTAATGCTTTTGCAGCATGGGTGTGCTTTTGGTGTAAGAATTCGTTGTTTTTCGTTCCGTTTATCTTTTGAAGTTGTAGCTGTTTATTATCTTCCCAGTAAAGTTCGTGAAGTGTCAGAGATTATAAGTGGTTCATGTTCTCGTGGAATCCAAAGTACATTTCCGTTGATTACATATTGTTGGACATGTTCTATCACAACAAGAACAACGTTTTCGGTCACTTAACTAAAATCTGTTTCAACAAAAAAGAGCAAACAGATCAGTACTCTGTTCTGCTGGCCTGTCCTAAGCAATAGAGTCGAGATTGTCCAAACCATTTGATCAGAAGTTGCGAACATCTTTTTACATTCTGGTGAACACTGACATGTTTTTGGCGGTTTTTGTTGGTCTATAAATCCGGTGAACTGTATAGAATCTAAGGCGGCCCAAATGACTTGCTTCAGTTGTTTGGCATATATTCACACTATAATACCTGGGAAGATCAAATGTTACCATTTGGGTGGTTGACGTTGAACCAGTGTCCCATCTGTTTGCTTAGTTGAAAACCCCTCCATTGTTGAGGTCAGCCAGGTGAAACTTAATGAGACGCCAGCGTGCACGGATCTACCTCAGCAGCTGCGTTGTTCTGGTATGTAAATATTACCCAATTCCATATTAGGCATATGACGCACAGTTTATGACACCGTTTATTCGTTTTGATGATATACTACCAACCATATTTAAGTAGCATTCCTTTGTGAATCATTTAGCCTATCCAGACCCAGGAACAGTAATGCGACCGTGTTGCCATACCAATGAGCCCGAGTGTACACCCACGCCATTGGCCCGATGCCTGGTGATCGCAGGTTATATAATTAGTCTCCATTGTATATCGCCTCATACTGATGCGCGTTTCACTGTGGTGTTTGTGATTAATCTTCTTAGATTGACAGCGTATGTGCAGAATTGTGCTCGTAAATCTTAAACTTCTCAGAACCTCATAGACTAACACTCACAGCTTCAAATGCAGTTGGCTATTGTAGTGACACACATTCCTTTGTCCAGCACACTATGTGAAAGATCCACCACACGGCATTGACATATCATTCGAAGTAATTCAATACCATGAAAAGTTAAAACTTATTTTCATGCCCATTAGATCAGATGTAAACATGTTACCCTCTCATTAAATCACATGCATGGCACGATTGACATTTACGCACTTTTGCTAAAAACAAATAGTCCGTGATATTCATCACAAGGTGCATTGTTGTTACTCTTATTTTCAAAACTGTCATGCTGGCAAACTGACAGTCACGTGGGGTCTCTTGTATTCTAATGTTCGTACACCGAAATCATGTGGTTGTCATTTATCGAATTGTCCAGTACTTTTGAAATTTTGTTCCCAGTTTCTCTGCGATTTCTGTTTACTAAATCCGTAATTTGTTTGATTGGCGTTTGAGTGATAGTTTCAAGCTTAAACCGTCCCCATATAATTATGCCTCCATGCTTTTAGGTTCGCGTATCACCGGCAAACTGGAACTCGGCCTTGCCAGCTTGAAAATACACTACACACAACCAACTGATGCTGGCTCCTACACATGTCACGTGACCACCGAATATGGCCGTGCGGATAGCCAACCAGCTCAGTTGCAGTGTGAGGTATCCGGATCAATTATTGCCGCTAGTCAGCTGCCCGGAGACAAAGAAAAAGGTAACTTCATGCATAAATCACAACTGTTCATAGACATTAGACATATTACTCGTTCGATACCTTGCGATTCGTTAGTATCCGGATTGACAATCCAACTGCTTGTTGACTGTGGCATAGAAAATGGAATAAAATTATGGTTGTTTCCAATTTATTAATCATGAATGCACAGCACATGACTAGTTGACTGAATGTTGTCATTAAGTGTCTTTTCATCACTATGCGAGTACATGGAAACTTTGGACAATTTAAATTGTTTGCTGCTAGATATTTGTTTCACAATTCATGGAATGTGCGCAGTACACACGTCATTTTTGCATTACCAGACTGAAGTGTACAGCTAAGTATAACTATCCTAACATCAACCAAAAAGGTAAGTCATGTATGCGCTTCAACCACGAGAGTCATGAATCACCATCCAGTCCAGACAATATTAGACAATTAGACTATACTGTCAAACAACAAACACTGAATTGGTCCATGCAGAAGTCACTGCAAATTGCAAATACTATGACCAACTATGACTTTACAGAATGTTAAATCAACTACCAAATTGAGTTCAAATTTCAGTGTTCCTATGACCCAACACTCAAGCCAATGTTTGCAGTTGCCTCATTAATGAGCTATGTATTGTGATCGCTTTGTTGAGTTTGAGTTACGAGTATGGCTATGAGTAATCGCAAAGTAAACACTTTGTTGACTTACTGTTGATCAACATTAAACGTCAGTAAACCTGTTGTCAACAAGGTAGGATGATCAAAGGAAATGAATATGGTTTGATGGGACTGCTGCTAATGGATGTCCGATAGTGATCTGAAATAGGGAAGGTAGGCATTCTGAACAGTCGATGAAGCCGCACATGCAAGCAATACTGATCATTTGCTTGCGAAATGATCACAATCCCTGGAATACATTTGTTATAGTTAAACATCCGCGGTAAAACAACTGTAACTATAAGTTGATAGGCATTCTCAGTGCATTCTCACTGAAATTTGAAATGGATGTAAGAATTACAATACTGAATTCCTCGGAGAACTTATGATACGCAGTAACTCGTAGAAGATGGTAACTCGAGGTGAATGGATGTCAGTCAAGCCAGTAAGCTGTTGGTAAACCGCGTCCGGATTCATGATGTTGAGGCCGTATAAAGTCTGTCCGAAACCATCAGAGTGGTATGTTGAACTGAGAGGCAGACGAAGAGTGCCTTGAATGCAGGAGTACGTGGAAACGCTGGGTTTTGAGAGCAAGGAGGCTCACAAGATGAGCATCATTGACTACGATTCTCGACTGTACCCGGCACCGCCATTAACAAATAGTGCTCGTGGTATTCAAGACTCCAATTAGGACGTTGTTAGCGTTCAATGTATAAAGGTTTCCTGACCAAATCGCACACTGGCCAGTCGATTGTTCTTTGAAGCGCAACCTAGTATACACAAATAGAACACGGTTTGTGAAACCGTTGACTAACATACATTCTTGTTCAGACAAATGGAGGGGTAGCTTTTACGGTTCATAATATACCAGTTAATTATAAATAGTTACGCACACACAGCATGCATATTGTTTGTTCTGCTTGCATGACCTTTCACAGTATGGGCCACCTGTCCAATCATTGTTTCTCATTTGGTTTATCCTATGACTTTCATCACTTCAAATGATTCAGAATTCCGTCGAGTTCGACAGAATGATCGACAGCGACAAAAACATTTGACGATCGGTTGGACAGTGAAGGTCTAGCGGACGGAGCGTGATTGCAACTGTTGAAGTTGAATGAAAAGTATACTTGCGGAAAATCTAGGATGAACAATTTATTAGTGGTGCGGACTTCCCAAAATTATACAACTGATATACAATTCAGTATTGAGCCGCGAAAATAAATGTGTTTGGTTTTCGTGGACACCTCTTCGGAGGACCGTGAAATGGAAGAACAAGTTATTTTGAAATATCCAGGTCAGAATCATTGGATAGTTCGATAATGCCAGGCCAGCTAATGTCGTTACCTACTGGCTGCTAGACTATCCCGCATTCCTGGTCCTTACATTGATGCAACCGATACCCTGATATCAACTCCATAGAATTTCATAAGTGTCCCACCGATTGAGTAGCCTTCATGATTTTGTGGTCCCATAAACCCTCTCGTCTGAAACTGAGGCTTTGAGAGGCATGGCACGAGATGCAACAAGAACGCATCGAAGAGACTTCGAAGGAATGTAGAGAATCTTTGATGCATTAATATCCACTATTGATTGGCACAAAAGCAAGATTGCTGAAATGTTACTATTTCGTCCAATAGTTTACAACGCTGGAAGTGTAGTGTTCGGTCAGGCGATATCCTGA
>JTDE01000019.1:402257-422998 GCA_014338405.1 Paragonimus skrjabini miyazakii
ATCCTGAAGAATATGTAGACTAACATGTTCATACAGACGTTCAGCAGAGATAACCCTACTGAAGCAAGTGATGGTCTGCATGTCCCGTGCCAGCTAAACGATGCAGACCTCCACCTGTGTATAACGGATTGATGCGGGCTGAACGCTGAAAACTACCCTGTGTATTTTGTCTACCGAGAATGTTAATCTGAGAGGCCAGTTTCTGCTGAGAATATCATAGAAGTGGGATTGCTTGGAATGTTTATTCGAAATATATGCCTCGGCTCAATGTTCTATCCTCTTGGGGATTTTGGTCCAAATTACAAAGCTTCTATACAGTAAACAGTCAAATTGACCACTTTGTTGTTCCCACGTTACAAATTATGCTGACTGTGACCAAAACGAAATAAAACACTATTACCTGAATTTTCTGACATAATGAGGGCATGGTATGCTTGCTTGCTACAACAGTGGCAATCAAGTTTGTCCATTTATGCTGACCAGCAGTGTACTATCTAGGGAAATCAACTGCACAACACATTTTTCACAGGATTCGCGCAAAAAGACTGAACAAGTTTTAAACTCTTAAGATATTATTCACAAATTCACCAAACTTATGGAAACTGACATTTGTAATATACATGTCTGGAATATGTGCTGTCACAATTCAGTCCACAAAGAGTAGTGAGTAAGTGGGTGGCACAACACGAACGCAGCACACGATGGGAAGCAAAGCTTAGCTATTCTACCATTACATTATTTCGAGTTTCTCACTAAAGTAGGTGTTCTTGGTAAGCAGCTGCTTTGTTTTACGGAGTTCAGGCGTATACTTATTCTTTTGCGATAACTCTAAGTTTCATGTCTTTCCGATTTTGCCGTCTCAAATGTGGTCAAATTAACGTTTTGATGTCGTTGAAATAGCTAACTTTGTTCACGTTCTGTACTGTACTCTGGTAGACGTCTCAATATTAACTATAATGCATTACAATCCGCCCTCAACCCACATATATCGCCTTCGATTTGGTGACTGTTGATCAGGATTACAAGCTATCGAGGCAATCGAAGCTTATTTGCATGCTCCACGAGGAGAGGCATTCGTGGAAGATGGTCCATCGGAGGCACCTCATATCCTTAATGACTTACAACCTGTGGGTGATATTGAGGAGGGGATGTCAGTTCATTTCGAAGTTCAAGTTGAACCTGCTGGTGACCCCACTTTGACTGTGGATTGGTAAGTAACATTCATGCAAGTGAATTATTTTCAGATTATCATTTTCAATCTGCAGTCGTTCATTTTACTTCATAAATGATTAGCTTTATAACCGTGTTATAAACATGGATCTCGTAATTTTTGCGTCAGATTGGCTTTGCCTTCCTAAAGAAAGATTGGTGGTATTATGATTTGTACGTCACTAGTAGAATTGTTGCTCACGTTTTTCTTTCACTAACCCAAACTTACGCCTTAGATTTGGGTTATCGGTGGTATGATAGACGCAATTATCGAGTGCAAGTGTGAAATGAAGATTTAATGTAGTTGGATTCTGTACAAGAAAGATACATGCGTTACAACACCGAAGTCATTCGGTTTATGTTTGAAAACTAGCGTACATTTGCAAAATGTGAACGGTAGAGGTGTGATAGTTTGAGTACCCCTTAACAAATAACGATATCTCAAAAAAAGCTTATGAGGTGGTTAAATAAATGTTTCGGTTCTTTATTGCTAGAATTGGTGTACAAGCTTAATGTAGCAGCGTCCTTCGGGACCGTGTCCACATGAAAACGTGTCTTGGTTTCGCATTCCTATCCAGGTCCACATAAGCCATGTGTGTCTTATCTGCGGCCGCATTGGGCCACACTCATATGGGGCATTCTAAATGGCTGAGTGAGCTGATAGTGACCATGGGAGCGCTTGCTTTCGGGATGTGAAAATGTGCGAGTGCGCACGTGTAGATCGGAGTAGTGAACATCACAGACCAAACAACTGGGCACGTGGTAAGCTGAGTAAGAGGGCGAGGCGACAGAACAATATGAGGCCTGACAAAACAAGTGATAATTGGTTTTTCCAAATTTAGACTATCAGTAAACGCCACATTTCGTGATCGTTTAAACGAGGAGATTACCATTACCCTTTAGTGCATTTTAGAATTATGACAGGTCCATTTTCAGTTTGCTTTATCGCTTACTTACAAATGGATGTTTTAACGACTTTTACCTGCAAAGCCGTACTCGACGTTTCATACCAGGACGAGTGCAGTACACGTTAGCCATGATAAGAGGATTTAATTTCCAATCCCTAAACTGACTAATATTTGCTGACTGAGAATTCTGCTAATAACTGTCTCCCTCAAACTCTAGTAAGATATTACACATTTGTCAACTAAGTTAAGTAACTCCCTTTTGCATGAACACCGAAGGCTTATATAAATGCAAAACTTGTGATCTTGCTGGTGCTGAAATCTTACATGTGATTGCACGTTTGCTTCTGATAATTACGGTTGGCATCATGTAGCTCCTATTTTCTAGCTGAGATTTCTTATCTTCACTGTCCCGTGGTGTTTGATATTGCTATCTGCATGATTATTTGTAACAAATCGGTCTCAGTATTGAATATTGCTCACTTTTACTATACCAGGTATAAAGATGATAATCTTCTATCGAGTGGGACACGATTTCGAGTGACAAATGACAGAGGTCTGGCTACTCTGGATCTTCTACACACTATTGCTGAGGATAGTGGTAACTACTGGTGTCGCGTAAGCAACAGTGCTGGACACGTGGATAGTCATCGCGCTCCGTTGAAGTGAGTGAACCCGCTCTGGTATGTTTCCATCTCAGGGAATTTACGGAGTTGCATCGTCACCTATTTACTACTTTCCACAAGGCAATTTTGCGGCAACGTTGATTAAGTGCCAACTGATGCAGTAGACTGAATGATTGTTGCTTAAATGCTTAGTTGGGTCACCAGTGAACCAGATTGACGATCGAAATAGCACTATCTGGCAAATACATAGCAAAGGACGGAGAAACATGGTCATTTTTACACAATCTATTGATACGTGGACGACAAGGGAATTATATTATTTTTCGTTGGTTCACTTATATTAGTAATAAACTGATTCTTGTCTACAAAATACCACGTACTCAATTACCGACCCTCTTAGTTCGTTAGTAAGAAACACTGGCCTTGTACAGATATGCCTTCTTCAAACAGATATGGCACTATGATTATGAAACAACAACTAAACCGCTGCTTAGTATCGAAAAATTCCTTGCTTAGTAATATGTTGACCAGACGGTTTTCGAACCCTTTGCTCTAGACACGAACAGTGAACCGAGAAAAGCCACGTAGCTGTAGAAGTGCTGGAAACTCCGATTACTTCACTATAAGTATAATGTGTATACAATAATCGATGATTCATCAGTGACTCAATGCACTTATGTGGATCTACGGGTATACAAACACCAAGTGAACATTGGAAATGGGTTTAGTAGAACATCGGTGGATCATACATAAAGCTACAATAGGCAAAACATACAGGATTTCGGAAGTCAGATGTTGAAGTATACAGTATGACACACAGTCATGCTGAGAAATTTAGTCTGGAATGCAAGCTGTTGATATGACCTTTGGTCACGACAGCCACAGGGCTAGTTTATACTTCCCGTATGAACACATAAATGTGATTGGCTAAGGGAATAACAATCAATTCAGCGGGGGTTACTATTAAACTATACTCTCCGCCTGGCTTGATGTGTTTTCGAACTGCTGATTCATGTGATTTTTCTGCCTTGAAATTGATATAATCTCTTTTTTACTTTGGAGTCCAATCTTTGGCGGCTTTTTGTTACTGTCACTCGCTTGTATTATCTAATCTAATGTTGTACTTCGTAACGAGAGAGAGAGAGAGTAATCGGATTAGCAATATCTCGTGTGACGTAGAGTTACCTTCAAAGTTGATGAACTAGTTCAGGGGAACACAGTACTTACACTGTTTTCCTTTCGTTGAACTTATATTTTCGTTTCCATCTGAAGATGAATCATGAAAAGTAGACCATGCAATAGTTCAATCCGCTGATACTTGAGGCCATGTGAGTATGTGGACCTTTGCTCATACCAAAGTCAACCTATATGCAAGGTGCAGTAGTCGCATCTTGTCTTCGATTCAGCGGAACTTCCTTCACGGAGGACCCTCTGTTGCATTACCGCATCTGCAGCAAAGCCTGCATGTTGCGTCACTGCTGCTCGAAGTTGCCAGCTCCCATGCGAGTGAATGTCAAGTAAACACACTGAACAGACCACCACCAGTGTAGCCAACAGGAACGAAGCTGAAACTTATGGACACATAAACCTTTGTCTATCTAGTAAATGTCAAAATTTATGAACAGCCTCTTTGGCTTGTTGGCGTATTAAAATGTTTTGGAATTAGCAAACCTTTAGGATGTTCGATGTACTTCGTGACGATTTTTCGGCACCTGTTGCAAAGCTGATGCCAGTCTTATGATATGATATCATCCAGCTCACATAGCCTAATATGAGCAAATGAACCAGACAAGATGAAAGCTACGCATTCTCATTATCAGTTCAGAGTTCTACAGCCCGGGAAATATCATTTACCTAGTTGCACTTGTGTGATTTCCATCGAGACACAAACAATCGCAGTCAGTTGATTTATTATTGTACAATTTTAAGCGGAAGAAAGAAAAAGAACTTTCTTGAACGAGTAGTGAGGATACGTAACAAACACTTCTGTTATTGAACCTGTTCTGTAGAACGCATGTACATTATTAAAAACGGGTAATCTGTCTTAAACGGAGCTGACGCTAATCTTCTTGTTTCATTCGTAGGCTCGGTAAACAAAATTCAGCATTGCTTATTTAGATGGCCATGACTACACAGTCGCTGAAAACAGCTTGGCAAGAGTTCTGTTATTCTGTCTTATGTTCAGCCTTTTTTTCGTGCTGTTGGATATGCTCAGTAAAAGCGACCGTGAACTGCGTAGAACTTTTCAGTCTGGTTACTGAGCAGTGAGAAATCGTTCAGGTTGATAATTATAGGGATATTTTTTAATAAGATAACAGTTTCTTTTTTCGTATTACAGTTGCATTGCTGGCGCATCGGTAATCACTCAGAGTAATCTACTCCAAGGATCTGAAGGCTACAATTTGATCAAGGCCATTGAGGAGGCTGCAGAACCGTGAGTGTTTTCTCCTGTTTCTCTGAACACTGCATTTTTGTGCGTTTTATTTCAAAACGGTGACATTTTTCAGCCGGAGTTTACTGGTAAAGTATGAAACAAATAATATACGAAAACAAATTGCCTCAACGCCAAAACTGATAAACTGAATATAACAGTACTTAAGTGGTAACTTAACGATTTCACCTATGTAAAAGTAATCTAATCGATCTTATAAATTTTAGTGATGAAAACGATTTCCGGTATCAAGAAGAGGAAGAAGCTGACTCGGCGCCACAATTCGATGTGAAACCGCAGGCAGCTACGATTGCTGAAGGCACACCAGTTCGTTTCCTTGTGCGAGTTAGCGGAAAACCGACGCCCAAACTGACCTGGTATCTGAACGAGGAAATCATCGAATCGGTCAGTTTGAACGTTTAATTATTCTCCAGATTGCAACCAACTTTTTGAATAGTTACCTTGTAATCAACATTGTTTGCGAACAGAATGTAGTTGTGTTTGGTGGAGTTAGGAACTGGACCTTTGTCTCGGATGTTTAGTCGTTCACTAATCTTGAAAACCTTTATCTGTTTGCTCACAGTCTAGTTATTGATGACTGTTAAATTTGGCACTTTACAGAATCACAAGTTTCTAAGCCTGTGTGCATGCCAAAGAAAGTAAGGTCCATGTCAGCTGGCTAGGAATAATAACCAATCACAACATGGCTAGATCAGCGAACCGAGTCAATTTTTGGTTTCTATCATTTTTCGTACATTTTCTGTCAACAGACGGGCTACCCGAGGTTTTCAGTACTACAACTTAGATCGCGCTCGTAGTTTATTACAGTTTCTGTTTTCTACCAACATTACTGTTGCATGCTTTGATGTACAGTCAATTGTTGATGAGACTGAATAACCTGAGTGTTGTTTGTAAGACAGTGGGGTTGAAAGATTGGGCCAAATTATAGTGGGATATCTTTGAGGTACTCATCAACACACTCAACATGCAAGAACCCTATTCAGAATAGAGATATTTACCAGTGCACAACTATTCATCAGTGACATGTTTTAACGAGATAAGAACAGCGACCCGACAAATACTTTCGATTTCCATCTACCCACAATTACAAGTAACAAACAAATATTTACGAAATTTTAAGTTAGTTGTCATGCACAAACCCTCACATCATTAATCACAACAGTGCTGCTCAGTTGATTTTATCGCTGACCTTGTTGTTTTATCACCAAACCAGGTATTCACATAAGTGCAGGAAGTTATAACAGGGTTTTGGTTATGCAGAATCATGAGGCAGAACAACCACAAAGTTTATAATGCATCCTTGACCTGACATGTTTACGATGCGGTTTTTGACTTTTTAGCTTCATACTTCATCCTTTTGCATTGATTCTTACATTTTTTACATCACTGTACATTGCTTTAAAGGATGGTTACTTTATTAAAAGCAATTTTCTTGCGACGTTTCAATGTTTACCACCTAAGCAGTGAGGCTGAAGTTTTATCTTTAATAATTACTCGTGGTTGCAAAGCACGCTGTCCTTCTGAGACACTAAAGTAACCTAAACAGCTTACTCAAGACTTTAATACGTTGATTGATTTCAGCTAAATGAACTACTTAAAGCGCCGCATCTAAGTTGACCGTTCAACTAGCAAAAGTCAAATTCCATGGGGATAATCATGGTTCCGTAAAAATCTCTAAAGTTAATTATGATGTACATATATGTTGTTTCTCGTCTGCATTGAAATTCCCGGTTTTTAAGAGAGCTACCTAAACATTCAGGGTTCCTCTTTGAAAGACTTATCGTTTGGAGCATGTGCTCGTTTAATTACAGGATTCGATGACCAAAATCTACAGTGACGGTGCTATCAACTACTTAGAAATGGGTCGATGCCCAGCTCTTCAGGGAAGTAACAAACTTCGGGTGGTTGCTCAAAACCCACTCGGTCAAACCGAAGCTGAAACTGTGCTTACAGTGGTGTTAGCTGAAGATTTCCGACCAGATCTGAAACATGTTCAACCAGGTAAGCATTCTGTTCATTAATCGACAGCTGACGGTGTGATCGCCGTGTGATTAGCTAACACAAAGGAAAACCTAAACAGGATTGAAACTCTCTGTAGCAGAATACAACTGATCTTAGTAACACGATTTTTACTAATGTTCAACTTATTAAGATCATTAATCGAGTATGCCCGATGATATAACTTTGCTCGGTTCCATTAGGAAAATTACAAATCAATGGCGACAAATAGTGTTCAGACAGGAGAGGGAATCGAAGTGATTCTAAGCAACATACATAATTTTGTACTAGAATGTAAGTCTCATACCTTTTAAACCGGCCAAAATGTGAATATAACAGTCAATGGCACAAAACTGTGATAAGACAAGAGAACCAGTGAACAAATTAGACGCAAAAAACTGAGTCCCACTAGTAGGATCCTTAGAAAACTTATATCTTGTGGGATTGTGTTAAGAGTAATCCACTTAACTAAGACCACGCTCACATACAATCGAGGAGAGAGGTAAATTTTAGGTGACTGCTGTTGAACAGTTAGGGATTTGACTAATTTTAAATTGAACACTCACATGATCGTACCTCTCGCATTAAGATATACCGGCCCTTTTCGAAGTGTCTCTTCGAATGCAAAAGTTACGATCAAATATGTGATGCTCAAATTACATTACCCAAATCTCTGACTACTTACAAGTAGTTTAAGATATCACTTACCACATTTGGTAAGATAGGAGATTTCGACCTGTCTACGAAGTCCTGATCGCGAGGTTATCGATTGGAGTTAACAGGACAATTATTATGTCTCCTCTGGAGGTGGTCGGTGGGGGCCTCATGGTATCGACTTGTGTACAAAGAATATTGCCTCACTCAACATAGTTCAGTCTGACCCGTTGCGCAGACTAGATTACAGAATAGCCAGCTCGGATGCGATAGTTAGATTCCTGGAATGCTAAGTAGTGTTTTTATTGTTTTCAATTTGGTGTTATTCCATGCTTTTCGAGTTAGTTAGTTTTACTGTGTACTCTCTCCTGAGATTAAGTGTGTTCAGCAAGACTCTCGTGTATGTTTCGGCTTGTAAATGAAGGGCAGGTATTTCCTCAAACGGATCAACCACACTCTACTGATAACCTCCTTCAAACCAGAAAAAATTAACTATGTGATCAGGTACTGTATCTAAAAGACCAAACATAAGTATATACACTTGTTTGCTGGGAGATTGGGAAGCCTTGATAGTGTAAATGTTGTTGGCTGAGTGAGTCCACCAAGATGTCTTAACGGGTGCACAATAGACAAAAGTCAATTGTTATATGCGAACCATAATATGTCCGACCTCCAACTGCGAGTAAAGTACATACAGCCCACTATGGCTATAGCTAACATAACTATTAAAAGTCAACAAGCCATCGACAATGAAAAGAAATCTAGAGGTATTACATAATTACTCAAACCAGAAAAGGGCAGCGTGGGTAAACATTATCAATAATAGCTCTGTGTTGATGGATTGTCCGGAGCATTGGTTAATTCAACACGCATCATCATAAACGCTTTTTTGTAGCAAATTCAACTTTAGCAAAATGTACAACGCAAACAGTTCCAAATGGTTTTCGATATGCAGTTCAATGTTAGATATTCAACAGGCCTGTTGGGTTTGTTTTGCATCTACAAGACAGCAGATAGGTAAATCCTTATCGTAACTCATTCTGACTACGAAAAATTGCAGTGCAGTTATTTTAACGCAAAAACAGAAGAAACTTCACTAGACTGCTTTGCTCTGCGTTGATTGTCTCGCCAATCATCCGTCTCTAACGCTTTCATGAAGATTTTGTGCATTTGTATGATCAGTTTTTTCCTAGAACTTGAATAAATCATTTTTTTACCTCTACGAATTTAGAGAATCCCTTCAAAAAGATGATGGGTTTGCGTAAAGTCAATTGTACACCGGAACTGAACAAAGCTTTGACTCGAACCAAGGCATCAGCACAGACCATCATGGAAATGGAACGAGGTATGTTATAGTTGTGGATATTAGGGTGTCCAATTACGTATTAGTATAAAGTTCTTAACATTGTAAAAAAGATAACGGTATTTATTTTTAAGGTAAATAATATTGAGATTTGTGTATTTTCAGATACAGAAATGAAGGCACGCCTGTATCGTTCACCTGAAGTGATCGAAGCTGAAAAGATGTTGGATCAGTTGGCGCTGAATTTGCGCAAGGCCGAAATCAAACGAGTAAGTTATATTGTGTACCATACTTGAATTTTGTGCTGATTATACTTAAATCATAGACAGAATTAATGCTTGTGACCTGAAGCGATTTCATCGGTTTATCCTACCCGTAAAAGCCATCAGTTCAGTCACACAATCTGTCTCGTGAGCAGTGTACAACACATAAAAGACTTGCTTACTTTCATCTCGTTGTGGTCATCTACTCTGTAAATGTCGTAGCGAGTATTTTGGTACAATAAACAAGTGATAGGATACAAGTTAATTTGTATGCAATCGGTTTATATCAATGAAAACGTGGATACGGCACTGAGATTGTACGATCAGAATGCAACACCAACAAGACCAATCACGTAAAACAGTTCTTACAGTTGGTTAATTCATTCACTACTAACTTGGAACAGATCTTGGAAGTTTTGCAGTCGACTACAGAAAGAAGACGCTAGTTGTCGAGCTTCAGCTATTGACCTCTTAAATCTTGGAAGTTAGGGAAACTTTTCAAAACAAGTAACAGGGTTGTCACTTAGCGAATGCTCAAATTTACTGCTGTTGAAACGGTTATTACACATTGTTCACCTTGAGCAATAAGTATTTGACTTTAGAATACAGACTACTATTGATACATACACCGTATGGTTGTATGTATACATACATACACGTATCTTGACAGCTGAGCTGAATTTAATTGCTATTTTGTGTAGCCACCAATACTGAACTACGAACTATGGCTATGATGCACTGAAGATCAGTAAACCATTACGACCTTTAGTTGTATAATTTTATAAACATCAGCTGACTTCGTTGTCCTGTGTGAATTACTTTACATCGACATCAACATCTTTTGACATGTAGTCAACTGACTGACACATTTCCACATTTCTCAATTTGTTCCTTCCTGATTTTCGTACAGCCTGCGCCAACTCAAAATGGGGAATAACTACAAGTCATACATGCTGCGTTCGGAATGATGCCTCGAAGAACACGGAAATCTTGCCTGCTTGACCACAGTTTTGTTCGACTTCTATCTAATGCATCTGTAACATCTTTCGGTAGAGATTTTAGTTCTTCCCCGTGAGTATCCTGACATCAACATTCTGGTGAACCAGATCACAAAAGATGGCGTTCCAGACAGACGCTTCTTCATTCTTATCGTAGTTTATTACGCTGTTATCATTTCGAATTTTTTATTATTATTGTTGTCATATCCCTTCTCCTCGAGGAATGTGCAACCTTACCGAGTTTCGGCGAAATATTTCAGGTTATCACATGTTTCTTTGTTCATCCTTTCGACAAGTTTTGGGTGTATTGAATGGAAATTGGAAATTTACAAACAAATTTATTTATTACATGAGCTTAACCGCGTTCTACGGCTGCTTACTACCAAGTGCCTTCCAAGTTGACGATGACAATGTGTTTTCATTTTTCATTTTCAAAACAAATCCGGTTTCCACCGGGCAAACAGTATTTATTTCAACAGACCGCCTCTATGTCCTCCTAGCTTACGAACCCGGCTTCAAAGGACAGTACGGGAGTGGACAATGAGCCCATTGAATCATACATACCGATGATAGTGTCGCTTACGTTTCTTTGCTTTCATTCACATCATTATGTTCATTTATGAACAAAGCATTTCTTGTTTGTTTAAACAAACCGTTACCCTAACATGGCGGTTCATTCAAGCATGATGTCATTCTTTCGTGGACCAAATGCTTATAATATATTGGTTAGCACTGCAATAAATGACTGACTTTTAACAACAGTATATAATTTTTTTTGGTTATAGCAACAGTTGTGAAAAAATTGCTGGTGAATAACTGATAAAAGCATGGAGAAAGCACATCAAATTAATTGGTTTGTAAACAAGGCTGGTTGTAGTGGTAACCTGGCATGCATATTAGTTTGATGAATACAAATAACCCACCTGGCTGAAGTTAATTAACGCATCGTAAGTTCAGGCAAATACTCAGCCAAACGAAGTCACATCTACTCATTGAAAGCTGTTTTGCCGCGTAAATTTGGAAAATACAGATTCCGGCCTCGAATCAGGTAGAGTTGAACCCCATGAGAAATCATCACACGGACGTAGGTGTCAAAATGTATTGTCCAGGGTTACTCAGAAGATCCATCCCGATAGGCAACTGATAGCAAAACTAGACAGTTGATATCTTATTTTGAGAAAGATGTCCACTAGATCTATCGGTCAGAATTTGGAACATAGGGCTTATGGCAATAAAACGCGCGTTTATAATGTAGGTTTTGACAAAAGAACTTTAGAATATTGCAGCCTGTATGAATGCAAAAATGATGACTAGATAAATGTCCAGCGAACTGAACTCATTTCACTATAGTTCAAAGTAAGCAATGCGTCGCATCCAGTGAACATCCTAGTGGAGATTTGTATAGTTAACTGATCAAAAAGGACCCGGGTTGAATATTCTTGAGTCATGGTGATGCAAGTGACAGGCTTGTCGAAAGGGATTGATGTGCTTTGACAGAAAGCTCACTGACAGTTCAGAGGACACTCATAGTCAGGTTCATAAGTGAACTAGTTTTGGTTTATGGTGAAGAGACAGAGATTGCTTCCTTGGATATATGATGAAGTGTTTTTGAATGTCATTTGTTTTGTTCCGTTTTCCCACAGCAGACAATTTTCAACAAAATAATGTTTCGTAAGTGTAAGAAACGTTAGAGACATGTCATTGATCTCCGGCGGGTTACAGGCATTTTTTACTCATTATCATGTAATCCCGATCTAAACTGATTTGAAGGCACCCAGAGTATGTTTACCCAGAAAGTGCATAAACATGCCAAGATGTTTAACTTCGTTAATGAGTTTGTGACTGCTCTGTGAGTAGAATTGTGTAATCTGAACCGAGCTAGCCTTCCATTATCTGTTAATAGGTTACCGAACCGCCGTATAAATGTTCTGATGACAGTATGAGAAAACACTCCTGTTAGATGATTACGAAGGGAAATTCTACATGAAGCACTTATGTTTTTGTTACTTTTGCTTTTCTCGCATCTCACCCTAACATTTTCTCATTTCAAAAGATTCTCAGGCAGCCTCTTCAAAAAATCCATCCGATTAAAACAACTCTGACAAGGTATAATTAGAATCCGATGTATAGAGACCAAATTCTGCATTAAACTATATTATTTGGACTCCAATAGCTTGTCCTCCAGATGGATTGAGAATAACACAACGTTATCCATTTATCAATAACATGTTAAACACGACGCTCAAACTGTTTGACTTCATTCGTACTAAATTTGGTGCGGATATCTTACAACTTGTCCTCCAGATTTAAAAGAAAATCAAGTCATGATTACAAACATCTGGATAGTCTCACAAATTTAGTCGACAGACGTATGGAACAAAAGAGCTGTTTACTAAGCGAAGTGGCAAGTGGTGGATGGAAAACAACACACTGTTCACTGAGTGCTGCTTGTGTTTTATCAGCGTTATATAACCAAATCGAGTGAGTTAATCGTCATGGATCACAAGGTAATCTAAAATTTCTCAAGCCATTATAACTATAGAGGATCCATCGAAACGTGTCATGGGGGGACCTTATAACCCGCGACCGGATTATCAATGCCACTTCAGAATTTAATGTATTATTACATATGACTGGTTAGACATGGACTTGATGTTGATTTAGTGTTCTGTTATAATGTCCAAGGTCAATGTATTTATGTGGTTTGATTAGCTATGAGCAATCATTGGTCAGGAAAGTTGCAAATGTACAAATTTCTGAAAATTTTACAAATTTCTTGTGAAAACACACGCTGAAGCAGCGAAACCAGACTGTGGTCGATTCGGGACTCTCCAAATTGTGCTGGTGAATTGTTTTAGTTTGAGCGGTGGCCTTTCTATAGAAAACTTGGAATGCTGTTGTACTGTCCACTCGATAGGTGGCAACTGCGAGATTTGTGCAAATGGAACTAATAAGAGATTTCCGGGACCAGTTTCAGGCAGTGGTGAATTGTTTCGAGTAACCAGTTTTTCTCAATTAGTTCCGAACTGTTTTCGTTTTTTCCCCAACGCGTCATCTGAACAGACCTTTCTTGCTTTAATTGTCAGGCTTGTAGTCAGATATCATTATTGTCTGATAGGTAAGCAATTGTTAATGTTTGTGCACTGACTTATGCACGTCAACGTATGACGTGTTCATTGTACAATCAAGTTGTCTGGTCACTAACATCTAAACCTTTGGACAATTTTTCAAGGGTAAAACGAAGCAAAACGTGCAATTCAATGACAAACTGAAGGATAGTTGTTAGCTTCATGTGGTTTTTGACCGGCTCTTACTTAACAGGTGAACATGTGAAGTTCACAGAATACTGGAGTGGAAGGAAATTACATTTTTCGTGTTGGATGATCTTATCAAGTCACACAGTTAACGGATTTGACCCTACTGCTGATAAGGGAGTACATATTTGGCGTTTTGCTACAATTCGATCTGTCGGAGTGATACCAAAGGATTAGCCGTAACATATCTCATATTGTACTTGTTAGCTAACGAAAGTCTTTTAAAATAAAATGATACCAGATACACGATGACCAAGTTTTACTTGAGTTCGTCTGTAGCGTCAGTACCTCGACAGACGTGAACAATCATCGTAAGTACCATACGCATGGAGGTGAATTGCGAACTACGTGGATTTCTCAGAACATTGCCAAACAGAAATAGTTAGCTGACTCGGGCCTGACGTGCGAAGGGCTTGGTTCTAACCATGAACTCATCTTACTCTTGCAAGTGATTTGGCTAACTACTCACACCCTCCCTAAAAGTAAATTAAACAGTTTTTATTGCTAATACTGCGTACTTCTCGACAGGAGCCGATCACGTGAACTCCACTGGATACCGGTTCTTCAAACAGCCATAATTTCGGTCTACTGTGCAAGTTTCCTTGCAGCCGAGCATACCGAATGTCGAAACTTAACATTTGCGGTTAATTGGAACGTGGAAGACGTAATGACAAGTCACGATTGTGACACAGATACATAACTACTCAAGACTGAGTGGTGGAGTGCGATGCAAAATCCTGGTAATTTGGTCTAAGCATGAGATGCTGACTAGTGAGCTAGAAGTGGTTAGTTGTTCCTTAGGAATCACGTCAATAGTAGTTGGCTTCACAAGTATTTGTCGTGCAAATGCTTATAACTGCTAATAACTGTTCGGAATGATAGAGTATTTCAAGTAGACAAACGCTGCATTTTCTTGGGTGAATTCCTATTCATTGCGTTTATTTTGTCTAGCTGCGTAGACTGAAACTTGACAGACATAGCGGGTTTGTGTGGATGTCGGTAGTCGAAGAATGAACGATATTCAGCAAAGGTCACACCGACGTTCGATCCCAAGAGGTGAAGGTGCGCACCTAAAAGGTAACTAGACAACGACGAGACTTGTGCTTTTATCATGTCTGGTCCGAACAAGTAATCTATTGCTAATTGCTCCTATCGCCTTTTCCTATCCATAATTATGGTCAATGTGGGCTAAATTCTGGAAATTACCGTGTCATTTTTTGTTTAGGAGTATACCATTTATAGATACACGAACTGGTCTAGTCGATTAGGCAGACAGATGCCAGAAAGAGATTGGAAAACACACAGTACCTATTTTCAGCGACACGTCTAACTTCTTACGTGACTCATACTTAACAAATAAACTAGCATGGGTAACACTTTGCAGCAGAAAATGAATACTGTCGTCAGTGGTAGTGTGCTTAACGTGTATGCTTACCTGTGTGTCTCAAAGAAAATTGCTCTGTTGTTATATTTTGGTAAACAAGCTGAACGTTGAAGCCAAAATCACGTGAATATGTTATTCGGAGGCAGTAAGCTTATTCGTAAAAGGGTTATATATTCAGTACGGTATTGCTGCTGTACAAATAAACATTCAACTTGAACAACGTACAGTCTGTCCTTCAACGAATTAACCTTATCAGGAAAGTGTCTTTTATTTACTGTTACAACGTGGTAAATGTTGCTTGCATCACCTCAAAAACAACTGTACGTGAGACATGCTAGTCACCATGTTTCGAAAGCTTTACAGATGCTTATGTTAAAGTGAACATCAGAATTGATCGTCCATGTTGTTCAGAAGTATGCACATTCCTTGGATGCCATCCTGTCACTCTTGAATAATGCAAACATATAAATAACTTGTCTATTCACGAATAGAAGGACAACTGAGTTCCGAACTGAGAGGACTGCTTATTGACTTTAGGGCAAAGATGTGTTGAAAAGCGTGCGACTAAGTGTGTGACTAATTTTATCAGTTGCAATGGCGTATTACGGACAAACTATTAGTAAATTTAAGTGGGATAAAGGTAACAAATCAAAGCTTCGGTTGAATTCAAATCAGCCAGAGAATCGGCACACCCAAACGCGGAAACGCTCGACCAGCTGAACTGCAAAGCCAAGCCCGGGGTCCGAAAACTGCACAGTTGAACCCGGTCACACACCCACCGCACTCTCTCATGTAACATCCACCAAGTGATCCAAGTGATCGACTTTCCAGGCAGGATTTCTCAAACATTTCAAGCTGGAATCCACCAACACCACTGTTGAGCAATAAAGTTGTATAACTAGTGAGTAAGTTGGTGATGGTGATATGTTGGCTTCAGCAAACTAAAACTTTTTAAATCTGATTTTAGTAGATATACGACGAATATCACTCATAAGTGGCCGAACATTTCAGATTGTTAACGACTCCCTGGACAATATCTCTCGGAAAAAGGACTGTTATCTACTGCTATCATCCAAAATCTTCCACTATTAATCGGCAATCCGAAAATCACTGACTAAGTTTAATGATTCATACGGTTTCATCTTGAAAAGAAGCCCTGGGCGTAAGGTCCTTCAGTTCGGTTAATTGGACAGCTACTGTGTCCCCTGTCGAAGTGAACGGTTTATCTGAACAGTACTGACAGGCGAGTGTGGCTAAAAGCTTGCATATGGTAATTCAATCCTGCTTAATGTGAGGTCAATGACACAGTAGTCAACACGGTTGTCCTATGAAAACTAGACCGGAATTGAAATTCCGGCCATGGCGAGGATAGGTAGTGTTGTATTCATATTCGTGTGCAATCAACAGTAAGCCATACAAGTTATAATAACGATAGGGAGAACACGTGAGTCAGTAGAAGTACAAGCTGTATTGTCACTGTAACGTCATTCTTATGTGCGTGGACGAATGAGTCGTTGGCTGTTGAAGGCGCAACCAATCAGAGAGCAGCTTGAGTCCTAACACGAGCGTGGGGCACAGAGGCGGCCTTGACGCGTATACAACAGGTAGTAGTGACGGGTTTTGGCGTGAACAATACATGGATCTGGTGTTTCCTTTAAAAGGTGGCTGACTGAACAGCCTACGAAAATGTGTAAGCTGCGATCATCTGTGAGTGATATTCTGTTTGTGCTTGTTATTCGCGTTATTACTATATGCCCGGTCCCCCTAGACTGAGGCTCTTGTCATGCTTTTTATCAAAAAAATACCTAACAAGGCTAGGTAATCAAATCTTGCAATACAGCTCGATCCAGAGTCGGAGATATCATCCTCGAGATTGTGTAAAACTCCTGATAAAATCGAGTTATCTAGTTGAAATGAAGCTGGAATGTTTCAGTACAAAAGCAGTCTCATTGTGTTACTCTAATTGCAGTGTGTAAACAATGTGCTGTATACCAGGCAGCTACGTCTGCGAGTAGTATGGTGCGTACCTTCGAGAACTAATAGGCAGATATCAACGCCAGAAAGCAGATGGACCAAAAGCGATTACTGTAACAGTGTGTACGCACTATGTTGGATGTGTCACCAAGGGAAATGACAATGTATTGCTGTCCAGTGTGTGTGGATACCCTTCAGCCATAGTCCTATGTTTTCACATAACTTGTACGGGATTTCATGCAATAAACAACTTCGCGGGTCAGGCGCCTTTGCGGTCACAACAGCTGGTGTTGCGACGAACGCGAGGATGATTATACCCTGGAGATGTCCGGACGTTCCTGGAGGACTTCAAGAACGTTGCCAAAGTGGTCGGAGTCAAGACCGACCGTGGAAAGGTGGCTGCTGTGCGGACACTGGTGAAGAGCAGGGCACAGGTCGTGCTAGTCGCAGCTCGAAGAAGCCCTGCGAAGACAGAGTGAGCTGTTGCAAAGGAGATGCTGGTGGCTGCGTTTCAAAACCTGGCAGATTTCCAGCAGGCCATGAGGCGGTTCAGAGCGGCCTAGCTTGGACAAACAGCTGATTTATTCGTGTTCGCCGCCACTCTGCAGAGATGATTGGACGGAGGACTACCAGAATTGACTCATGAATCACGACGACAGTTGTCAACGAAGTGGTTCACTGAAAGTCTTCCGATGGTGGTTCACGACCAAGTCCGTATCGCCCATGTTGCCTGGCGTGTGGACTTTGATGAACTTACGAAGTTCACGCGGTAGTTGGTAGTTATGTCAGTGGTCTCGGTTGACGCAGACGGTAATTCGAACAAGAAGACACTAGAAGAATTGCAGAAAGTAATGTAGTGGTTGGCAACGGATGTGGCTGCACTGAGAACAGCATCAAGGGGAGAACGATCGACTAGGAAGCTGCTCAATCTACGTTGAAAGTGGACATTGGAAGAAAGATTGTCCAACCCGGCGGTTTGACAGATCTAGAAATAAAGTGATCCATGATTAATCTTTTTGTTGGATGGGTCATCTATTGATAGGTACGACTGAGAGAGGGGCTATACATTCAAGGGTTGAAACTGATGGGGAGATAGAACAGTGTTTGATTAGTGCGGGGCGGCTGTTTCGCTAATTGCTCGTGCAGGGAAGTAAAACATCGAACCGACATATATGACGATCAGGACAGTTGAAGGCCACGGTCTGCTAGTCGGTGATGTTAATGAATGTGGGGTGCGTATTGGCTATAATATCTTGAAGCACCGTTCTACTGTCTCCAGAAACCAGACAAACAAACCTTGAAGCCGATTTGCTCTCTGCAACAGATGTCGTGATTGACTTGAACCTCAAATGCTGTCAACCATGTATGGTTCCATGATACTTATAGGACAGCAACAGAATAGCTTCATCCAATTACGCATGGTTAAAATCCCTATTTGCACAGTCCCCTGACTCCAGTTCACGGTTGAGAAATACGCTGAGTTATCCACGAATGACGATGATACGCACGAATTCTGCAACTGGATTGCACATAAAATATAAACAACCGGAACAGTTAGACCTCACGAATCCCGTAAAATACAGGTTAATTTGGAGGAGGAAGTGGAAAGGCAAATTCGAAACATGCTGGATGAGAATACTATCGAACAAACTGTCGGGGAAGTCGCCAGTTCCCAAAAATATGGTGCGACGAAAAGACTAACAAACTATGCTTGTGAGTGATCTTCACCGTCGTTATGGTCATGTACTTCTCGAGCTTCACGAGCGTCCTCAGCCTTCGTGCCAACTTTTGTTGTCATCCTACATCCGCCTACAGTGTACCTTCTGGACATTTGTTTGGTCCATCCGTTCTGACCTTGCTTTGTCGCTAATCACAAACCCTATAAATATGATCAAGTTTGTGACCATGTTGTTTGCCGCTGAGCGACATAAAGAAGCTTTATTTCAAGGCCAGTTTTCTCCCCGTGTTCTTGCAGTAACTTCGGGTGGATAGGTTGGTGGGAAAGTGATTAATTGGCTGCTTATACTCCATACTCAGTCACTCACTGCCGTTATTCGTCATGCTATTATCCGCCGTCTCACTAATTGTTATCCCATTAACCGTTCACGCGCTCGTAAGTCCAGTTACAACAGAAGCCAACAGTCCGTACAACTTGCATGTTCTCCTCGTGAAGAAATCCAACGGGAAGTACCGCTGTTTTGTGGATTTTAGACGGCTGAATGAGGTAACACCGAATACCGCTGTGTCAATACTGTTCATTGCTCATAGTTTTGATAAGTTGCAATAGGTGGAGTTGTTCAGGGTATTGGACTTATGTTCAGGATACTGGCAGGCAGCAATCAAACCCACTCATCGTGAGAAAACGGCAATCGCGGTAGGCGAAAAACAGTACCAATTCAAGCCCATGCCATTTGGCTTATCAGCGACACCGTTCACATTTCGACGCTGATAGTTTAGGTGGTAAAACAACTGGATAATACGACGGTATATGGAGATGATATTGTGATATAGAGCAGCATAGAATCGAAACATGCTGTCCACATAGATGGTGACTTCAAGCTAATTAACGACTTGAGACTCCGGATTAATGCCGATAAGTCATCGGTGTTGTTACTGGGACACGTGGTGGGTCAAGGTAAAATGAGATTCTTGCCAGAGAAAATACTGACATTCAAAAAGGCCGTGGCTCCGAATTCTAAGCGCACCCTGAGACAGTTTCTGGGTTGAGCAGGGTACTGCAGTCGGTTCGTGGAAACTGTTCACTCCAACACATCACCACTGTACAAACTCCTACGCCTAGAACGCATTCACGCGTATGCTTCAGCGCTCTCACGACCCGATTTGATCTAATGCCCCATCTGTATGATACACACTTGCGAAACACATACACAGTCTATGTGATCTGGTTTCTCACTCGTTCCAAATTAACGTTTGTGGTCATGCCCCCTACGGTAGGAGTTAAGTCATGAAATCACATGTATAACTGTAGTGGAAACGATCCACCACTTGCAAAATTAGTAACTCAAAGGAACAATTAAAATGGAAATTTCAATTTAACTGGCATCATCATCTTAAATGAGATTGTGTAAAGCGTTCTATTTGTACTGGTGGGTTCGTTAGGGATTCAATTGGTACATGGAAACCTATATCAAAATGACGTGTTCAATCAATAATTGGAAACGTCCAATATGTTGTGGGTAAATTATGACAACTTGTGATTCACCCATCTTGTGTGCTTATTTTTAGAATCATTCTGATCAAAACCTATCCCCGAAATTCGAAAGCTACACAAGCTTTGCCACGTTTCCACCAACGTGAGATTTTTATTACATTTATCTTGATGAAATTGGCTAAATTCTGCTGAAGTGTAGGACCATACATATCTCTCAGCAGTACAACTT
This sequence comes from Paragonimus skrjabini miyazakii, assembly GCA_014338405.1. Lineage (NCBI taxonomy): Eukaryota > Metazoa > Platyhelminthes > Trematoda > Plagiorchiida > Troglotrematidae > Paragonimus > Paragonimus skrjabini miyazakii. Next base: position 422,739 of record JTDE01000019.1, read on the forward strand.
TAGGGCATCTAAAAGGGAGTGGACACAGTCGACATTAAGCAGACGTTTTCGATCATTTATCGCTGTTGCTTAGCAAAAGCTTCAACCAGTTACCCTTATCTGCGATATAATCAACAAGCAGCCGTTCTCCATGATCAGAATTGTCTAAGCAAGAATACCCACTAAATACCCTACAGTTGCTGTGGCCATGGCTACTGTGATGGAGGCGCTGTATGCAAAATCCCGACTCTTTACATCAGCAAGCTTTATTTCTCACATTT
>JTDE01000019.1:426888-439337 GCA_014338405.1 Paragonimus skrjabini miyazakii
CAAAATCCGCTAAACGCCGGTGAATGATCGATTGTTTGTTTTGGGTGACACGCTCGAGTTGGGCGCGATTCAACAGCCTGGTTAGGAATCCTCGAACCCTACAGCATTGGGTCATTCAACTAGAACGATGATTTTCTGCTCCACCTGTGTGCTGCTCACAAGTTTGGAGAGTGTCCCTGTGTACTCAGGACATGCGTCGGATGGCGCACCTCTACTGCAGTCTATTCAGTCGGGCGGTTATCATTAGCATATCGTACAACGGGAAAACAAGCAACGCTGATTACCGGTCTTCCGCAGAAGCTCAGTCAGGAGGGCGGAGCAACACCACTGTCGTCGAATGGTGACACAAATACATCTTTGCGACTGGGACCTGTGATCAAGTACCGGTATCGTGAAAGTGACGAATGATAACACCGTTCCGTCTCGGGCAAGACTTTCAAAAATATGTACATGAGTACATGCACCTTCTAGGATAACCATTAGTGTTATAGTTATATCCTACAGTGCAATTCAGTCAGATTCGACCAGTAGGATTACCATCTAGTAAACGAGGCGGCCAGAGTAAAATTTGAACTGTCTAGCTGTAAATGCAGTTCATAGTTTTTGGCAAGCTTGTGTTGCATTGCACTGCTTAGTGGGAATATCCAATTATTGTCGTTTTTGATCGCGTGTGACAGAACACTTTTTAGTATTTTCTCATAGGCCTCACCAATCGCTGTACTTCTGAGAGTTACTCATATCCTATGTTCTTCCAAATGATATTGCACAGATTCACAGATATCCCATTTTCTTGAACGACAGGAGGGATAAAAGGTGACCCGAATTGATCTTTTAATCTCGGATACGGCAATGTTAAAAGCGAAAATTGATCCGGACTCATCAGTTCTGTCCACTCTGGTACAGTATCCTAAAAGCCACGAAGGACAATGCATGTCACGTGGCAGTCGCCGTTGCCATGGTTTATATCAGCTTTATTTCGTTTTCATAACTCGTTTTCCCCGTTGCGTGGTAAACAATATTCATCACGGTAAACTCGGCAACAGTTGTGAAACATGTATAAAAACTTTATCCCCCCAAAGCAGTTAAAAGTCTTGAAAATCTCTTCCGTTTATCTGCATGTATAGCAAACGTGCCCAATGGAACAATGAAACCTAACTCAGTCAATCTATCGTTCACTAATTACGCGGTTGACGTGGTGAGGTGTTACTGGGGAAAATAATACAATGTCAAAGGTTGTAATTTATGCAGCACACAAGCGTTGACTGCAAACTAAGCTGTATTTCAGATATACAGAACCTAGAACAGTATATTCCGATGTTGTCAGAAAGCGACACAACATAGTCTGAGTTTTCCTCAAAATGCCGGTCCTGCAGGCTACTCAGAATGGCGGATTATTTCGTCGTGCACGACCAATTTTTCGTGCTGGAACTCTTCATCTTGTTACAGATTTGTCGTTAGTCAAAGCCCTGTTGGTAAAAATTATAATGTCGTCCGTTGCAGGTGATGGCACTGTATTAAAGACTGTCTCTCACTACAGTAACAACTAAGCAGGTTTAACAGGTACGTACATTTTCATGTTTTGTTGACTGCTGAAAGATCTTCCAAATGAAGTATAATCAACCGGGAGTGGGGAGTAAACAACTGTCATCGATCGGCATTGACTTTTAAACATGCTTTACCTAACAGTAAAATAATAAATACAGAACAAATCAACAAGCAAATCTAGGGCTTAAGGCGTCTGACTTGAAGAGGTTTCTTAAGAAATATATCAGTAACGATAGTATTAAAATATTCTGTTCCAATCTCAGGCAACTTTCTCACCGATTCTCATCAACCATGAACACCGAGAACCCAAAATCACATTTATGATGAGCCAATCTGAAGAACTTCAGTACTTCATGGCGAAATAGCTCATTAGAGGATAAAGTTCGTATACTGTGAAAACATTAATGATGGCCACTGTTAACAATTCTTCTGGCTATCCGATATGTTTAGAATTAGACTAGAAGTTATACGTTTGTTTAGGGCATTACAATCCACCATGTTAATATAGTGAATCAGCTGTACGTCCTGGTCGGCAACTCAGCTGGTATACTATGACACTGAAGGGAACTTATCTTGAGGTTTCATTAAGTTATCCGAAATGAGGTCTAAGATTTTGATAATGTTCGTTAATTTTTTCGAATGTGATAAAGACTGATTGACTTCTAGGATTACCACATTCATTTTTGATGTATAGTGCAGATTACTTCGTATCTCTGTCTCTGTAGATTCCAAGATATTCATGAGTTGCACAAGGTGACCATCAGTTGAAGCCAGAGAACGAAAGGGGACATCAACAGAACTTGTATGTGGATATGTGGATCTATGTTCCGACGGCATCTTTCTTAACGGATTAAGCATTCAACCGTTTTGAATTCGAAAGTTGTATGTTGGTAGTATGCTGTGCGCATTGGAGCTGTCAATAAAAATACGAAACTCTGAATGTAGAGTCAAATTATAACTGCTAAGACAACGCAAGTGATTTTCTGTTGCTCAGAAAGGCTCATGTTTGAACTGGTTATGCTACAGCTGATCTTCACTTATTCAACAACCGATCCAGGAGGCTCCAATTGCCCACTCTTATTTCCGGATTTTGTCAGACAGTGTTTAGCTATAAGGAGCGTTTTGTCTCATAGTAATTTTTCTGCCTTGTAGTACCGTGTGAGGCCAGCCGTCTGGTTGCTGGCTCCTTGTTGAGAATGGTTTCGTAGACCTGACAAACCACAGCGCCCTCACTGTATGGTATAAATAACACCAAATCAGTCAGCCTATAGAATTGAAAGCAGGAAATAAACGAAATTTTTAAATAAATCATTTATGGTAAAACAGATTCATAGCATTTTTATATTGCCCATGCATACTATGGTGTGTCATAACTAGGTCATTGATGGAGGAAACTCATCACCACGTCTATACAGTTATTCTGTCATGTTAGATTGGTTCAGCAACGGTTATAGTGATTTTACATAACAATAAATATGGCGTTTACAGACACGCGGAAGACTGTAGTGTATATTTGTGAACGAGAGTGGAAAAACTCATCCAAATTTGCTGCTTTCGTAATAACAAGATTAATCATGAGGATTCTGATGAAGGTATATTTCTGAATCTTGGTTGTTGGGCTCCCGTTATTGTGTTTCCTTAATTCGTGATTATCTACCTGCGTTGAACTCAAAATGCTGTTCCACGCGACCCCACTGATTTTCGATGCGACAAGTATATCGATCTCCTGGGCTCGGGTAAACGATCAAGCTTGTCGGTTCACTGTATTTTCCATCTGGTCCGTACAGCAGCGGTTTGCATCCGATTGTAGAACGACAGTAATACCATCTTAAGCGACCGACAGGATGACCCCAGTCAGCAGCTGCACACTGCAGTCGATGAGTTCGACGGTGTTTGGACAGTAAGTTAAACTGGATGGTCTGAACCTGTTCGAATTTGGGTGGTTGGCCAACACTAACGAAGAATCGTCGAACCAGAGGCTCATCTGAAGAATGCGGTTCACTGGGGATGGTACATGTCCAAATTCCACTGTGAAGTTCCGCACTCACGGGTCGGATATAGAGAAGTGGCACGCCAGTTAGACTGACCAGGTTCACCGGTTGCTGTTGAAATCCATGCGCTCTAATTACGTTAAACGTAAACGAAAGGGTTGTACAAAGTTGAATGAATGATTGCATTCGCACAAGACATTTTACATGATAAGCTGTTGCTCGTACATCGAGTTTACTTTTAGATGATGATATTACTAACGAACATATTGCACTAGTCTCTTGACTGTGTTTTAACTGATACGCAGTGCCACAAAGACCGTGGTTGGCGGTATCCGTTTCAGATTAGCGTATCACAATGACCGAATTCAAAGAACGTCTACACCTAACCATCACCAAAAGTGGATTGCACTGCACCACTTTTGGTTCCACACAGACACAACTTATCCAGTGTAAACTCGAAGGAATAAGACCAGTAGGTGTGTGAATGAGGTCACTGTGTCCAGCCGGCTAATGCGGGTTAGCCAACTGATAGGCTAGCACGAAACCAAATCCTCTACTTCTCAAAAAATAAACGGACAGAGATTCGAATAGTAAAATATAAACTGGGAAGAAAAACAATGAAAATATAATGCAAGAAATAGTTCCGTATAAAAGTACATGTTATTGCACTCTGGAGAGGATATGGAGGTAAAACAAAATGTAAGACTGGACTAAATGAAAACAGACAAAATGTTCACTACATGGTGCATCAACGAAGCTGAACAAAAAGAAAGGTAGAAGGCCACAAACAACCAGGTTTCAGAGAAAGGGAGAAGGTGAGTTCCAGACGACAACAGTCGTTAGTTAATGTGGCCAAGAAAAAACGGATATAGCTGATGCAACCTTTCTAACCATAGTGTACTAGTTGTCTCTTGGCCGACGAAGTACTGCGAGTACGTTGGTGACCTATTAATCCTAAACGGTCAGCGCATTCGCGGTCATACGGTTGATCACATGAACAAATTTAGAACTCATAGACAAATTAGTTTGTCATTTTCTTTTAACTTAGTTGTATTTGTGAGAAAACAACGTTCCAACTGGTGCTATGCTTGGAGGATACGATATGCGGAAGTTGCAGAGGTTTTGCAAACCAATCGCTCGTTGACCGTCCTATCTCTCAGTAGCTGACTTATTTACATGCTATGCCCGGACATATGTTTACCCACGTGTGACATACAGCGTATTAACCGGTCGTCAGTTAGAAGACACTCTCGGTCGGCCAGTTGTGTGTTGTAGGTGAAGTCAAGGTATGGTATCCCGGTATCGATTTCACTACAGGCACGTGATTGTGTGTGTGTGATCATGTGTCTTGATGAAATTATCACATTACTAAGTTATTACCCTGGTGATTAGGTAGTCAATTCAATGGGCCGGTCCGAAATGGATTCACTGATTGTGATGTGTATATCCGTTGTTATTCGAAGCCTCTTTCAACAAAGTCAGAAGGTGCAAAACAACTTGTTGTTACAGCATTCAAATGATTTACAGGAAGAGAGCAGATTGTCGGAAGCTGGAATTGATTGTATGAACGATTTTGGGTTCAGCGTAATGGATAACGTGATTAACATGTCCGTTTCGAAAAGGTGAATTCAAAAATCCATCAGTTGGAACAGTATAAATGAGGAAAATTGCTAGAAAAGAATGAACGTAAATCCAGACTGTGGAAATTAAGCCACATCACTATCTATCAAGTGGCTATCATTAGACAAGAAGTCAGTTGACTAGCTGCATTTGTAAAAGGTCAAATGCCACCTCATCCAGTCCGAATAACCGTAATGATCGTGTTAACTGAACTGTCAGCATGAAATCCTAAATATTTTCGTCTAGCCTCAGTGTGAACTTATTAAAGGATGCTGTCACAACAACTGCTTCAGTGCGCCCTAGTCGGCATTACTGTTATTGAGAAGGTAAAACACAGCACTGTAGAACGGGTTACAACACCACTTTCTCCTCCCTACCCAGATGGATCGCAGAAACTAGTCCAATTCTCAATGTCCCAATGTCTTAACACAGGAGATTCGATTTTAATTTGGATGACTCACCATTATCCTTAACATCCCTCAAGGAGGATAGCAGAAATAAATTTCTCAGAGGTAACGTGCCAACATTATAACGTTAATTGAGTCTTTCGATATGTACAGAACGATTCTTTAGCTTCCGGGTATAACTACAATAGAACGAAGTTAATTTCGGTCTCTCACTTTGAGATTACCAAGCCTTTGCTCACTGTACTGCAATGCGATTCTTGTGTGCTTGTAAGCCAGTGGTTGGGTTTCTGTTCCGTGCGGTGCCCTCTGAGTTTCTGGTTCGCAGTCGTTTTCTCACTGATTCTGTGAAACTATGGCAATCTTTTAGCTTGCCTCTTCTAAACCGTCTAACACAGATTCAGATTCTCAAAAACATTCTCTAGTTACTGCAATCTGCAAAACTCCAATAGATTCCATGCATCCCATTTAGTGTTAAAGCTTCAGTGAGGTATTTCTGAAGTGGTGATTTCGGCTAGGCAAAAGCGGACTCAACAAAGGTTGTGTGGTTTGTGAGTGATCTTGTATGCCAAAATTGAGCCATCAGTGATACGTTGATAATACCTGCAGAATTGCCCCAATTTTAGCATCCGTCCCAACCGCAACAGCAGACAAAATGCCAAATCCTGTCTTGAAGATTTCGTTGAAAGCGTAGGATTGTAATACCTTTACCGAAAGACTTTAAGAGTGAAAAGTCCAAACAATGCACTGCAACAGTCAAACATCGAGTTAGCTGCATGTAATTTGAGGTACAACTAAAAAGCTGACTGGGATTATCTACAGCAGTAGCTCCCGGATGCTGAGGACTACACATGGAATAATTTGCTGTACTGTAACTTGTAGACAATTAGTCAGTATGGAGGGGGTCTTCCAAACGAATTGCATACTTATTTACGTGACTTCCACCTGACCTGAAACTACAACATAAAGGATTCGACAGTTGCAGTCTCTCTAAGTGAAGTAGTACTCACACACATTCCGTGCATATACATACCTCTTTTTACGTCACACTTAGTGGCAATTGAGCTATACTTCAAGTTGTTTGGAATTCGCGAAGGAACCTTCTTAATACTTACACAGGTTCTTCTGCACTGTATTTACACTTACCAATGATGCTATTTTGAAAAGGAAACTGGGCATGCAGTAAAAAATTTTGATCAGCTCACTTTGATCGATGCCAAGTCACTTGCTCATCATAGAAGTAACTAACAGAGAGAGGATCTCTATCCACGCGACATCCAAGCAACAGTGTGCCACCTTCTGGCACGTTAACTATTTGTTCTGATAAACTGGTCATGCTGCCCGAACGACCAAGCGTGTAACCTCGGACAAAATGTCGAGGAATCGCGTGCAACTGCGTGAATACTTCCGACCGCCAGAGACCATTCTTGCTGTAGGCTTGACATGACCAAGCTCCACTGTGTCGAAGTGAATCCAGGCGAGTCAAATACAGATGGCCACGCCAAATGTTGTTCAGAATGGGCATGCGATTTGGAGTAACTCGATAGCTGAATTGTAGGCAATAAAATTGAATGAAAATTAGCTTCTGGAAACTAATAATCACTGATATGACAAACGTTTCACGGCTTGTGAATGCTGTTTCAAAAATACACTGGTACTTTGATTTGTTTTTAAATACTACATCAATTTGTTAAATAAAACAGTGTGATCGATCAGTCGTTCTATGTAGGGGATCCGTGTGTGATTGTATGTGTCAAGATTGACAAAAGTAGCGGATATTCTAGGATGTGGTTCCATAAAACTTTTGGTGAGGCACACCACTGACGCATTCTGATAAAATTGTAATGTAAAGCAGTTTTGACATTTTCTCACTATACTGAGTGATTACATAGTTAGTGGTCTTCAGACTACAATATCCAACATTCGTCAGACAGTTCTTGTATCAACGTAAAGCTGGAAAAACACAAACCTTTTGGCTTTACTGCTCATTTCAGAGAAGTGTCAAGATTTTCGTACATAGACTGCTATCTTTACGGCAGAAATAAACTTTTTGACCTTGTTGCCTGAACAAACAATAAATCTACACTTCTAGGGAACACATTTCGGGAGATTGGTTTCTCTGAATGTCTCATAGTTCATAACATGGCAAGAAAGTAATCAAACGTAGAAATTTGGGAAAAAGTACAAGTGTTGTTAACTTAAACGCCACTTAAGGATGACCGTGTCTTGAAGTGCCAAATGGACAGTGAGTCAACCATATGTGAAAGCTAAGCTTCATATATAGTTCACCATCTAACTATCCAGTATTGTCAGAATGGTGGACTGTCGGTTCAGACCTTACCGCTCCACAAGAAGTATGGAAAAATAACAGCTGCAGTAGATGAAGCTGCAGAGAGAACATCCTGTGACTAAGCGATATTTAAAGTAAATGACATTAAGTCACAGTGTTGACTGCTGAAGTGTGGATATATATATATATATATATATATATATATACAACAATACGTGGGCAAAGTGACTGAATGGGTTAATAAAACATCAGTCTCTTATGTTAGTAGTTGTTTATGCTGCCAACTAGACGTATACTTTCCACACTTATGAACGCAAGTCACCCACTAGAGCAAGATTAAAAGTGTTATTTTAACGCCACCGATTATCCGACCGTACTTCGAATACTGCTGATCGTACTTTGACTACTGCTGACCGTAATTCCAACACAAATCAGAAAGAACTTTTACTGGCGTCCCCATGTGTGTTCCCTCACTGATTCGGGTCAAAAAAATTGAAAGCTTGTTGAAAGTTGTGTTTTTCATAACTTATATGCCTTTTAGGTCGATTATTTTGTGAAGTTTCATGAGATACCGAATCAAATAACTGTTTAATTTAGTTCACAAAAGTTTCCACGTTAAATCAGTATGAATAAATTCATGGTTGGTTAGTCAAAGCAGGTTGCTTCATATATCGTGCAGATCAAAGATGGATAATCGATCGGTGTTTCGCCCATGAATTATTCTATCGGTCTGGTGATTTGAATAATCTTGTCGCAGGACACAAATCAAGATACAAGCATCACTCTTGGTCCGATACTGACTGGTATGCGTTATATGAATATGTACGTTTTTGCGTCTACCCTAGTCATACGTTTATTGCTTATGTAAATATGCAAACTGACAGCACGACGTAACATAACCTAATTTATCAACACGGCTGTAAACTGCCTCACGCTTCGATCTGGTGACTAGTAACTTAGGTTATTTGTTATTGGTGCAATCCATATATCTGTTTATCTGTACTGTCTATCTGAATGACTGTACAGACCAAAAGCTGTATCATCAGAAACAATTTGTTCATTCTGGACAGAAACGCAATAGCTGGTCACCCATAAACTCAACTAACTTACTGTTACCGGAAGGAAACCCATAGATGAGAAATGAAAGAAGCTGAAGGAGTGGAATTCAGTTTATATCAACGTATCTAAGTTTTATCACGTGGCAGCAAAGTTTCAGCGGCTTACCAACAATCAACTAAGTAACCAGTGTGAGCAAAATGGCACATCCTAGTCCCACTGATTCGTTTAATAAAATTATCATCCGTTCTAAAACACCCCACTCATAAAATAATAACACACACTACTGAACGTGCGTTTGCCGTCAAACGCCTTAATTTCTTCATGTGATTTGGTATGATTGTCATGTATAAGTCGCATTTATCCTATTGTGATGGATTGTCAGGCCGGAGGGGCGAGTAGTCAAACCCTCAGCGGAATGCCTCAACGCGGGGGGGGAGGCACGTCCACAAACCCTCAATGATCGGATGGCGGACAACAGGGGCAGTCGGATGAGTCATCGCTCGATCGGATCGGACCAACGGGCGAGACATGGCACGCAAAATAGGATGGACGACCAAATCGGAGGCTCGATTATCCCAACACTCTCAGAAATATCTCGACACGGTCGTGGAGGACAGTCAAAGCTGACAGTGGATAGATGGAGGACAACACGAGCGACCGGACGAGTAATTGCTCAACGAAATCGGACGAACGGACGAAGATTGGCAGGCGGAAAACCCCCGCATAGAAGGCACCGATCACTCATATAAACCACGCAGAAGTGCACACGACGCGCGACCGGAAACCTCGGGGTGTTGTGGACTAGTATTCTGACTCATAAACGCGAGCGCGCGCGTAGCATGTGAACTAGCGTGTTGGACAATAAAGATTGTGCTTTATTGGACGCCTTTTCGCTATAATATGACGAAGCCATCAGTATAGGACTGATGACTATAAAATAAATTACGATTGGCCTTTCACGCTCTGATCACTGTAGCCAGTGAACTATTTGTTACGCCGTGTCCATTTATACTAACGGAGTGCAATTAAGCCGTATATCATATGCACTGTCAATGAGTAGTCAGGAAGATGAGTTAGTATGAGGTATAAATTTGATTCACTTGATTATGACTTCTGCCTTCAATTTGACGTTGGAGCCAGCCCTTGTTGAAGAAGAATGACAAACCTAAGCTTCTTTGTTGTCAGAGTTAATTAGTGGTTCACGTATTTGACCTGCATTTCAACAACTGTCCACTTATACGTGAGTGTTGCTGAAATACTCTGTAATCTATTAGACGTAGCGTCTGAGCATTGCCGAAGTCAACTGCAATGTACTCTTTTGCGAGTGAACTGCATTAAACCTCCTGTGCATAAGGAATTTTGCGATAGGTTTAGCCTGGAACAAAACACAATGTTCGTCCAGCAGCCTAGTTTTCCTGCATACTTCAGATTCCTGATTACTCACTACAGAGTCTCCTCCTAATACACATTTTGATTGTGTGAACAGGTTGTTTGGTGTATCGCCATGTGTAGGTACTCTGGAATGTCTACGAAGAATTGACGCGGTATATGATGTGTGCGGTTCGAGTAACATAGTTGAGAACAGGAAATCAGATAAACCACAGATATATTGCAGAACTAGAAATACTGTAAAACCAGTAGCCTAATGTATACAGGCGACCCATGAGGCGTATCACTGAAAAGGCACGACTGACAATAAGTTCAACGTATTGATCGGTCGGATAGTACCGTTGGATGTAAATGAGGGTAAACTACATTTACAAATATCAGGATGGAAATGTCCCAGGCGGACAGAGCTTGCGCAAACGAATTGAAAACAGGCTTTAACTACTGCTTTGCTTCACTTCTTATAGAAAAACATACTTACATTTTCTTATCTTTCAACCGAGTCCATTGTATTACTGGCGTTTCCTGGGAGATCACCCAACATGGTAACCAAATTTCGGAACCCTCAAGTCGTTCATGCAATGGAACTTGACTACGTGCATCCTCAGTGTCAAATTTGCATGGCCACCTTGAATACGCCTGGAGTTGATGTTGGAAGCTGTCAACGGAAATTGGATCAACTGAAGTCATTTGATGTTTATGTGAATGCCTTCAGAATAATGCATGCTTTAGCGTGAAAGATAAACGAAACTCACGGAAATTTCATGATACGCTAATGACGGAAACAAATAGACCTTCAGGAAAAAGGACTACCAGTGACCGTCCGGTATTATGTCGAGTTCACTCCCAACCCTGTCCTTGAGTTTTGCAACCCGGAATTATTTTGCTGTTGAAATTTTGGTTCTGAAACAAAGGTTTATTACACCATAGTACTCATCTGCTGTGTGGAAACCACAAATTCAGTATTGAGGAATTTCGTGTCTTAGGCAGTCGCAGTAGGGAGCTGTGTCACCTCATTGGATGACACGATTAGAGGCCGGAAGACGGGCTGTCATTTACGGCTTCTTTCCTCCAGAACTATGACTGCGCACTGGTTTCGGTTCCCAGAGTGACTACTACTGATACCCATCAGCTCGCTGATTCGGAAACCGTCTATGAAATCCGTACATTTTGAAGATATTTCAATGCTACCCGTTCTTTAGCAATATGGTGCCTGTTAACAAGCCTTTGGCAATCGTTTGCAGTAACAGGAAAACATTTTCGGTTAGGAATCTTTCTGTTATAGTTCCTTGAAGTAAACTTAGGAGAAAATATGTCGTGCGCAAAGTGTGGCCACTGCAAAATTAGAGGTTAAGCCCAAGTTTCTATGATGCATTCAGACAGATGAACTGGCTTACTGCTGGTTTGTTAAGAAAAGTTGCAGTGCACCAAAAACCGGGCGCACGTCGTCGTTTAGTCAATACTGTAGTAGCCGGATCCCTTTTCTAATGGACCGGGTGTGTACTAGTGGTGTAACCGAACCCCATGTGATCAACCCTTGAAATAGCACATGCACTTGTCATCAACAAGAGGATCCGGCTTGGATGATTTGGGAGAGAGGACTTGACTGGCGGACAGATGCAGCCAGCACATGCAAACGCTTGTTGAAATTCTTCAGAGTTCTAGACATGCTGCTGCGCGCTGTTTGAAAAGACCAAAAGTGGGCAACGAACAGCCTTAACAAAATGGAACAACTGATGAATGTGGTGATTTGCCCCAATGCAACCATAATTATTTCCAAACTCCAGGTCTCTATAAGTCGGGTCAATGAATGCTAAAGTGTTTCATTGGTGGGGCTTAAAAACCTATGAAAAACAACGTCACTAAATCACTGACAAATACAACGTCGTTAATAACGGACTGTCATATCTGTTTCTGGGGTTAATAACTGGCATTATCTGTGGTTCACCAGCGAGGAAAATAGTCTGTAATGGAGGTCTGTTGTAAACCCTCCTAAACGGTACACTGGTTCGATCTCGGTATAGTGGTACGCTCGATAAAATCGGATTCTCGTCCCGGTAATAATTCACACGAAAATCTCGGTCCCGAATAGTATCGCGACTGCTCCCGTAATCACTCCCAGGGCAAGCCAAAAGACGCGTTCAAAATAAGAAG
>JTDE01000019.1:443681-465285 GCA_014338405.1 Paragonimus skrjabini miyazakii
TTAGGACCACACATGTGTATAGCGGTATAAAAAAGTCTCAACCGATTTTGAACAGTTCTGCTAGTTCGGACTGAGTCGAATGATTTTTTTCCTTCGCTTTCACGACGGAGGCGTCCCTGGGACGGTCACAGGGTGGGGCGCCCTAACAAGGTCCTACTGGCGTGATATTCGGAGGGTGGAATAGTGTTTCTGTAGCCGAACCAACAGCAGACGCAAACAGATGATATTGACAACCTTTCGGGTGAGCAAATTGGCTTCAGTACGTAATAACCAAACGGCCGACTCTTGTGTTTATATGTGTTTATATGTTGGAATACTCTCTACCACTTAACATTCCACCAAACTGACAAGGATCTGTTATGTTCCAGCGAGGTAACTCCACTGTTAACTGACCGCAACCACGGGGGCATGCATATTTGCTTCAGAAACGCTTTGCTACATCTGTCGAAACGATTCTCCCTATGACGTCTTCAGATCACATGACATTGGAATACAATGCAAAATTAAGTGCTAGTCACAAAAATTCTGGTGGTATACCAGTAAGTACACACTCAGCCTGCCAGAAATAAGGCCCAGCATGTGCAATGCTGATTGAATGAAGACGCATCCAGTTTCCAAAGCACTGGAACTCCTCGAAGCAAATATATCCGCCTGAAGGAACCGTAACACTCTGGGGCTGCCATCAAATGTTGTCACAAGACGGATGTACAGTTTAACGAGTTGTTCTTTTTCTGTTAGCTGTATAGTTTTCATAACGATCTAAACTGTTCCGGTCTAAGAACGTACCAGAAAGTTTATAGTCTATGATTTACCGTGAGCTTTATTTATCCACTGTAGTTAACACCGGAAAAAATGTTGAACGTATTTCCCCAACTTATTCAAGTTATTTTTCGTGTATCGCCGTGCAACTTGAGGAAAACCATAACCATCTTCAGAATCTCGAGGAATTTGTTTTGAAGAAAGAATGAACCAACAGCTAGGAAAAGATTGAAGTCTTCAATCCACGTTCGCCAGTTACTACCAAACGCAGTTGCTGGCTGAAAAATTCGGAGCAGTCCAGGTTTGACTTTCTGACCGCCATTCACTGGGAAGATTAACAGAAGTAAACAATAGCTATCTACACTTAGCTGTTAAGGTCAACCCTGTTGAAGCTGTTTGATAGATACATAAGGTAAGATTACCTTCTACATGATTCACTGTAAAAAGAACATCTCCGACCGACCAGAAGGACCAACAGGTAAACAGTTAGACTCCAGGTCCTGAGTCAACATAAAGTTCACAATATGACAAAAGACTTGCCCTACTTAGTAACACTACTCATCATACAAGTTTTGGCAATCACATCTCTGGATATAAACCACGAAACAGTTCAAAATGTTTCTCGAAAACGAGGTGCTTTCTTGGTATAGGCCAAACATACATTGCCCCAAAGTAGGTTCTACTTCAGAGTGAAATGGGAATTCGTCGTGGCCAGTTAAATGATATTTTGTTAACTCATTCTGCTCAGTAGAGATGGAGTGAAATGTCCGTCTTTTTTAAAGGTGTAATGTGAGCAGAAGCCATGAATTTTGTCCACGTGCCTGAAGCAAACTCTTTGTCAGAGGATATTGTGTGATGTGAATCTGTGTCGGATAACTGTCATTAGGTGGTATACTGATTTGTACGGATTACAGGGTTGTCCCTCAGAATAGAGTTGACAATTTCCTATCCAACTTGCTTAATCATCTAATCGATTAAAACAAAGAGAAATCTTCTGCACTGGTGACAAGGGTGTGTTTTCATCGTAATTAACTGAAGTGGGCATCAAGAATTCCTCCTACGGAATCATTAGGACCGAAGGCTTAAAAAGGCCGACCGACGTTTATACTGAGTGATTGGGGTGATTGATGAGAAACTTCTGCGGAAAAAATAGGTTATGAAGACTACTAGCTTTCTTTTTCTATATCCCTTTTTCGAAGATATGTCTTTCACTAATGTTCTGCCTTTATATACTTATGAAAAAGTTAAACATGCTAGAAGAAAAAGGCAAAGTATTAAAAACAACCGAACTCGTTCAGTGGCTTGGATCGACCAGTGAATTTCCACAGTTTTTGCGGTTTGATTCCTGGCTGCACAAATAGAAATAAGAAGTATGGGCATGATGTCTGATGATGGAAAAAATCTGCGGAGCAAGATCAGTGGTTTCGAGCATTTCATTGTGAAAAAGTGAACAGAGTTAGCCAAGCTGTCTTGGTTAATTAACCTACCATTTCAACACAAACAGTTGACCCATAGAACTGGACATGATTACAGTTTCTTGTATTGTGCGACTCTACAAAGAGGTGGTTTAGTTCTTCCCAAGTGGCAGATGTTTCAAGTTGAATAGCACCCGCAGTTGATCACAACTGTCGCATTCCCATAAACATTCCAGTCGGTCTACTCCAAAAACAAGCACTAGACTCGAGTTCCGTTCTCATTAGAGCTCGTCAGTGGTGCATATCCTCGCCACTGCCGGGACTTGAACCACGGACATGCTGTTCATGAGGCAACCGTGTTTACCACTGCGCCATTTACCTTACGTTAGGCACGACCGAATTATCATATGTGAACGCTCAACTACGTTCGCTTTTGAGCAGTAATGGTAGAAGTTTGTTGGGGATGATTGCGCACATATACAGAATAACAATAGAGGTGACACATCAGTTAGTATGAAACATCATTTCGTCGGTATGAAAGCTTTTTAGCCTGCAACGAGGTTGTGCCAGACAAAGCCGCATAAAAAGCCATCAGACATAAGTAGTCCGGAACAGATAGCATAATTCTGACTCCCCTCGGACTATTCATCCAGACACTTATTTTCCATGAGCAACGTTTCACTCCAGAACAGGTTAACAATCAAATTATATCTTGGGTTAAGGAGAACTGAAAGTGAAAGGCGTGACCTGGATGTCCTTCTGCCAGTTTAACCAGGCAGTTCACTGTTAGTCAAACTATAGTTCACTTACTGGTCCACCTGTTCCGCTAAGGCTTTTTCCGGTGAACAACCGTTCCGAACGGACTGATTTAACCATGAATCTGAAACGAGAAAATAAAAAAGAGACGAGCTGAGGATGTTGACTGAGAGATATGTAAAAATAAATACGTATATTCACTGGTGTTTTCTTCTCAGCTGAGATTAGTCAGCGAGCTGGATGTGAAACGATGTCTGTAATTGCTACTGTCCCATTTGAAATCAGTAACTTTTGACCGAATACGCCCAGTATTGTTGACATGTAAAACGAATGATAATTCTCTTGTTTATATGACAGATATTTCCGTGAAACTCCACATTACAACTTATCAGGTTCATGTAGCCGGTCGGAGCAGCGGGCTTCTGAATCGTTGAGATGGAGCCCTCTTAACTATCATCTTAGACTACCCTCCTGTTTATATTACATAACATAATGATGTTGCTAACTGATTTTGTGCGTGCTGAGCAATTGCCCTGATTTAGTACATCAGTGACAATTATTTTGTACACACTGTTTTACGTCATCATTTATACAGGTAGTTAGTATCTTCTACACAACAAAACAGATACTTTAATTTCAGTTAACGCATCTAAAAATGAGTACCACGTGATCAAGTATATCAGTTCGTAACAGCCGTATTATGAGTCACAGTTAACATTCAGCTCGTTATGCTTATGGGATTTCAGCGTCACTGTTGATTATGTGACAATTCCAAGTTTAGAGTCACAGTAACCTAGATTCCGTTTAATACTGCCTTCACGAAAAATACACAATTTAGCCTGTGCTTTTATTAACTGCCCTGACTGTCACCGACTGTTTTCTATTCTGAGTATTTTTTTTTTACAAATTCGTTTTAGATTCAAGAGCTGCGATAACAAGATATCTGTTATCTTTTACCTTACAATGATACATTGGTTTACTTACTTTAAACAGATTCGGCCCCAGTTTACTACTCCATCTAATGTGATCTAACCGTTAGTCATCTAAACGACTTCTCTGACGGTCTAGTGTGTCCGTCTGTTCAGCCACCTAAGTCCTTCATACAAATAACTGATTGTATTCTTCTTCGTAAAAACTACTATGTCAAAGCCCAAGTGAAACGGGCTAAACAGCAAATAATGAACGTCACTAGGTTTGCTTTCCAATTACATGCATTGTGAATAGGATACCTGCTACTAAGAAACTTGACGAAAATTGCGAGCACTAACTGCTCGGTAGTCTCAAATGGCGAAGTAACTTATAGTAGGTAGTGAAATTGCTAACATTATCTAAGTAGATTATTACTTCATGACATGGGGTCTCATGTTTGCGCTGTGAAAAGAAAAGTAATTCTTGTTATTTCTGGCATGTGAAATCCAAATCACTGTAGAGTAACTAATTAGCTGAGTTAAAATGAAGGTAAACCAAACAATCTACTTGTGAAGGATATTCCTAGATTAGACAGCCAAATAAAAGACTACTGAGGCCTACGTCAGCTGCTATTGATCATATAGCTAAAGACAGACTAAATACATCGGAAGGTCCGAAGTATTTGAGCAATATAATTAACTAAGAATAATAACTGAGGAAAATTACTATCTCTTCCCTCACTTCAAATTTATGCGTTTGATAATCAGAATTAGAACAGGTAGGTGTATCGGCTGGTTCTGGTCGTGAACGCACAGAAACTGATGAATACAAGGCGCAATAAAAATGAAAACGGTTAACTCCATATAGCTTCAAAAAACAACAGCCCAGTACAAAAGACCGAGAAACACATTATCACGATGGTACTGTTGGTAACCAAGAAGTCCCAACGAGTCTCTAATACTTGGTTTAAGTGTATAACTGAAAAGGGGATGAAATATCATATTACATTACAATGTAGTCAGCTTTTTGAAACAGAGGCCAATTGCTACATGTTTTTATGCTGCAATTCGTGAGCAGTTGAGCATGAAAGGGATGCTGATAAACGGTTGGACCGGTATCGAAGCCATGCGGTCGTAGGTAGAGAATGATGAGTTAGGAACAGAGTCCAGCAACTTGTGAAAGCGGTAACTAACCATACTTGCAGCAGCTAACCCTCAAAAGAAATACTTACCATCAATCTTTCACATTCGGAATATCTGCAAGGTTACATATGTTACCCTTGAGAAAAACTACTGTGTTATTTGCACGAGCTTTCTCTGAAAATCAGAATCATCCATCGTAGTTCACGATCTTTTGATTACCCGTTTTTTATCCATTTCTGAGTTTTACAAATAATTTCTAGAGTAGATTCTAGGGTTATAATGTCAGCTGGTCCACAATAGTTTTTCATAAAAGACAATGTAGTTCTTAGTCTCAGCACATAGAAACCAACCAACTACTGGCTAAACTCAATAAGTAACGTTTTACAAAGTCGCATTCGGGCAAGTTTAGGTAACTGCATGGAATACTTTAAAGCGTTTTTTCACCGGAATTTGTGATTTGTAGTAAAGTTTATTTATGTATGATAGGTAGCTTTCTTAAGTCTTTTAGCGAAAAATTCCGGTCTAGTTTGTGCTTGATCGGTTGTTCTTGTCTACAACAGAAACTATCACAGTCAGCCTCAGAAAGTTAGTTATCTTACACCTAAAAGCAACATCCTCAAGATCTGTAGATCCACAATCCAGTCAACCACAGTTCATTTTAATCCTCGTTACACGTGTGTCAGATAGTTTTATCAAAGTACACCATGTGAGTGAATCTCAGTCATACTGGATACATCAATACAGAAGTAGTCTAATAGAACTCACCGGGGTGATGCCCGCTTTGTTCCAGTAAATCGCGCACTGCCCGTTCCATCCGACTTGCATTTTCATCTCTATGCGTTGAAGAGCTGATACTGCGTCGAATACGTCGATTGGCTAAGCACGTCTCTTCACATTCTGATTGCGTCTGAAACACACGCCCGATCGTGCGCATCATTGGATCCACAATGGCTCCGAACACCTTCTTGGGTTCACTCAAACAAATTGGAATCAAAGTTAGCTCACAAAATCCTTCCACCTCTTCATCGCGTTCGTTCTTTGAGCGTACAGCTCGAAACCGGTAGCCCAATTCGTGTATTATGTCCTCAGAGTCACATATGCTTTGTTTGGCTAAATCTGTTGATCCAAGTTCTGAATAACGGTTTGTGCATGGTGATCGGCTGGGAGCTGTGAATAGCAAGTTAAGTGAAAACAAATTAAACTTCAGACGCTTTACTACTTGGCCCAAAATACTATCACTGAGTACGGTTTTCATAAGTAATGCAAGTATTTTGGCGGATGAAATGTCATGGGTCTTTACTGATACATGTTCTATCTCTGATAACGTGTTGAACTCTAATCCACAAGACTTTCGGTCGAATACGATGACAACGAAATCGATCGCTTAGCATTAGACATGGATTCCTTATTACTCCTAAATGGCGTGTCACGATCGCTTGTGAAAGATACCGCGACTCAGTCATCGTCTTGAGATAGAATATGTTGACATGTAAAATTTCTAGCCGAACATTTTCACAGTGTGACATCACAGACTGTTTTTGCTCTAATGAACAATGTGTTTTAGAAAAGGCCTACAAAGGACAACGAGAAGACGATTGCTCTGAAGACCCTATTTTTAAACTTGCATTTCCACCCGTTTATTTCGTACGCACGATCCTAAGCATGCTCTTGTAGGATTCCAAATAAAAACTCGGAAACGCGTCATTTGCTAATACAACGGATTTCACGCAGCAAAGTCAGCATTTTCTCAATAGCTTTCATGCTTTCTTCTGCTGTCCAGGATGGTTATCCTCAAATGTTTTCCGTTTGTTGTTCGAAGTACTTGAACGGTTGACATACTTTTGCTTTGAGCTGGACGAAGGCCTATCTGGCCCCTACCCTAATATCTCTTTGGTTGCCGTCGCTTGTCTCTGGACTGCCAATTTCTACTTAGTTTATTTTCTCAACCTTTCACATAGTTTCAGGTGATCGCCCGCTCAGAATACAGATTGATTATATTACAATCATAGTGAAATTATTTAGTGGGCGAAGTCCGCGAACACCTTCGTAATCACAATAAATCGATTAGAATACATTGTTGAACGCGAAAGTTACGATCAAATGCGGATAGCGTTTTGGTCACAACACCAATTAAACCGAGATATCTTTAGCAAAAAGAGAGAAGCCAATAAATATTATTCTATTACTATTGTGTCCAATCGATTGCCAGTGAGCAATGCAGTTGGGCAATCAGATTGTTCTGACCTTCAAGCGCTCGATGACTGTTGCGGGCAGCGGAGGCCCGTGCTGTGTGGACTGACAGATTTTCCGTAACGGATCGTGAAAACGGTTGCTGTAATAAAGCTTACTTACTACTGGTAGTTTTCGTCGTTCTTGAATACAACAATTACCATGGCGAAAATGAGGACAATTTTATGTTGTGATGTTTACTAATATCGATTAGTAGGTTAATTATAAGATTCGTTAATAGTGGAAAATAATGTCGGGCCTATCTCATCGGAAAAACTTACCGGTTTGACTAACGTTCAAAGTGAATATATCATCTTTGTTTGAATGAGGTATGTCCTTCCATTCTTCGTCAGGATTGGCAGTTAGGACCTGATCAGTTTTTGGCTCTTCTTCGTTAGTTGTAGACAACGTGACCGTTTCGATATCTGGCACAAATAAGCATGTGGCGTTGCATGCTTCCAGATTGGGAAAATTATTCCCGTGAGCTAGTATTCCGGTAAAATGAAACGGAGTACATTGATGCGTACTCAGATTGTAGTAGTAGTGTTTGGGATAGGTCATGTCTGAAGAACTTTTCTGTGAAATGTACAGAACGGAAATGTGTATGTTTCAGAATCCGGTAGACGGCAATAATACCAACCATACTGAATAAACGAGAGGAGTAAACTGGTAGATGAATCAGACTGCTTGAGTGGTATATTTACCTGCGAATCTCCCATGGCTGGGAACGTTCCCATTACCAACTCGAATTATACAATACACAATGCTACTCGTTTAGGCTTCACGGATTCAAAGAGGTCAGACCCGGTAGAATTGTGTTTGTGCTTCTAATGGGCTTGATCCATAACCAAAAGAGGTTTCATTCTGCTGACTACCAGATTAGCCCTGAAGCCTAGAACTCACATTCTTGATGACCGGGGTTTGAACCCTCTTTGGAAGGTACACATGAGTTACCGAATGAATCTTAATAAGGGCGAACAACAAATATTATGATTCTCAATAACATATGTCAAATGAATACCTCATTCAACTGTAGAAGTTGCAAATAATTTCTCAGTTTATATCGTCTATATCGTGCACTATTAGTGCGTGCATTATTACTTACGAGAAATATACTTCAAAACACCATACACCTGAAGGTTTGTTGTGTGTCCGTAAGATTGTTGAGAAGACAGAAAAACTCAGAGAAAGTGGGATCTACTCAATAGAAAATGTGACAAGAAATTTTATGTAATAACGTGGTCAATTACTTAGTTCAGTATCCATTGTTAAACGTCTGACGCAGCAGTATGGTTAATTTGCACTTTACATGATACCCAAGTCCAACTAATTATCACATTGTTGTTCACGTATGTATCTAATCAGAGTTTTCTGTTGTAACTAACCATTCACAATTGTTTGGTCAGCATGGTTTCATACAGTATCAGCCAACGAGGCTAATCAGCTATACACTCGACGTTTAAAATTAAGCAGGTCGAGCTGCCCTCAAACTTGAATCTGAGTGGAACTACGTTCTAAAATGCCAAATTCAATCTATTAGACAGCTCTAACTTATGAACAACTGCTAGTCTCAATAGAGTTACTTACATACTGAACGATCAATGACAAAACGGACGTGTCTGAATTCGAAATAACCGCCTACCTTGGTCGTTTAATGTCGCAGTCGTTGGGGCGCAGAAACAAAGTGGATGTTTTCTTAGACTGAAGTTATGTTTTCACAAACATCAACAAAGAAAAGTTATGTTAGAGGGCAAAACATGCCAAACTCTATTGACCGGATTACCAGATTATAAGCAAATGCAGCATACAAGGCAAGTGATTATATCGTGGATTACCCAAATGGAAGATATGAGGCTAGTATTCGAGTATGCCAGACCGCGGAAAAAGCTATTACAAAAGTAGCCATCGTGTTAAAACAAAATGGTCAAGAACATGCAGGAGTTGTGAAGTCAAATAGCCGAAGTCTTGAATTAGTGATAGATAGACACCAGAGCATGATGGAAAATCATAAACTGTAAACGTAAATAACTCTTCTGATTTTCGGGATATTCGGTCCTCTGAAGGGCTTAAAAGTTGCTAGTCTAATAGTTGTAACTGGATCTACAGCTTATCAGCGCGTAAACAAATGAGGAAATAACGGCCAATCAAACGGCGGATAGCAGAACGAAGGATAACGGAGTATACGCGGTCAGTTAGTCTCTTCCCAGCCAACTCATCCAGCCGAGGCTACCGCATGAACACAGGGAAAAGACTGGCTTTCAAACAGAGCTTCTTTATGTCGCTCAGCCGAACACAACATACAGAAGATAATCTGACTACAAAGATTGCCCAGCATCGGTTCGCAATAAGTAAGAAACCCATCCACTCCATTCAGATACTCTTTCATCCCACATCTTCCTACCATACAAAAACAATATTTACTGAAAATATTGTTTAATATAGGATAGATTCGTCATTGTGTACTATCCGTCTTAAATCATTTCTCATTCGTATAGTCAACTCCTCTTTTTGTTAATTTGTCACTGTGCCCCAAATGGCTCGAGTTGTTACAGTTCCGCAGATATGTAGATCTATGTTCAAGTATTTGAATCACTTTTGGAGAGGGATCAAATTCCACGAGGCCCCCTTGGTGATTTTTCGGTTAGCCAGCTTTTTAGGTTATTAACTATTAAACCTCACAATGTACTGTTTAATGGAAACATATTTTGACTATGTGCCACCAATATTTTCCCCACTGACAGCATCCTGACCTCGTCAACGGATAATATACCTGCCGTGTCATAAAAAAGTAGTTCAAGATACGGAATAAAATTTTGTTTTATGCCCTATCTGGATCACAATTTCGTGTGTAGGTGTCTATCGTTTTTGAGATGCGTTAACCGACCTCTCTACTGATAAGTCATGTGCACATGTTTTGTGTGTACCACCACGATCGGAAATTGACCCTTTAAGAATCACTTATATTCATGTTGACTAGACTTGACTATTTTGCTGATACACGTGTGTGCATGTTTTGCATGGTTACACTGTGTTTTCAGCACTATTACAACCAGTACTTGCCGCCTACATTTCGAATTAACGAAATACATTGTATGAACTCCAGGCTGTTGACCAGGCAGGTGCTACAGTGAACCACAAATTGATGTTATGGAAATCGTGTTTGAAGACGAACAAATGAATCTGTTGATATGTTTTACATCTCAGATAATTTCCAGCCTGTCTTAGTCAAATCTCTGTTTGGTCAGTGCATGTGCACACTGGCACCTGGTCTACTACAAAGCAAAAAGTACCCCTAATCTACTGACCCTAAACCTGAAACCTTTGCTGATTGCCAAGAGTAATTGAGTGATACTCATCATATACATTACACCAGATTTACTAGATTTATTCGTTTTATGATTGGAAATCTTTTGATGCTCTTTTTTTTGTCTAGTACGATCATAATTTTTTAGAGATCTTCTAAAGTTCTACCTTCGTTTCCAGCGAGGTTTAGTGACGAAGTTCTATTTACCAGTTATGGGATTTAAGGATGATCTGCAGTTATTGACAATATAGGATCTGTTTGAACGAATCGGCCGGGTTAATCACATGGTTCGGTTCGACCAAGTGTGCAGCGACCGCCGATGTGCAATCTTCATCGATCCTCTAGCTAGCCACGCCGGATGATGCTCCCGCATGCGTTCAGATAGTCGCCTTGTTGTGCGGCCTATGTAGCTTGTTAAACAGGAACAAACAAAATGGTAAACACAAAAAGAGGCACCATGTACAGGCGGTATATCTTTTAGCTGGGGACGCAAAACTGGTGTAGAGTTAAATCGTATACGTAATTGAGCTGCGACATGGGTTTTGTTAAGTGCTACGTTAAGTCTCCTGGTTATATTCTCAGCATTGCTGTCACCTTTGAAAGGCAACGTAATTTAGACAGGCTTTTTGTCTACAGTTTGCGGTACATCTATCTTTGCGCTAATTGTCATGTGTTTAGCTATAAACTGTTCTGGATAACCGTTTTCAAGGAGTGTGTTGAATATAAACTGTTTTTCTTCTTCCACAGTGTCATCTGAGCAAATTTTCACAGCTCTGTCTAGTAAGCATCGGACTAAATTCTTCTTTTGTCTCAAAGGTACAAAACCATTGAAGTTAGTATACTGTCCTGACCAGGTTGTTTTGCGATGTACTTTACGTTGTAATACGCCGTCCTTACGGCGTGACGTGAACACGTCTAAAAATGCTATACCTACTGGTGACTCCGGTTCCAGGGTGAGGCGGATATTTTCGTGGGCACAATTGAAGTGCAAGTGTTTTATTGAGGCATTGTGATTCGTCTGCCATGCATATAATTTCGTCTACATAGCGTTTATAAAGAGCCAATGACTTTATATGATCTGCTAGTGAACTACTTCCAAGCTTTTTCATAAAAATATCCGCTAATAAAGGGCCTAACGGTGAACCCGATATAACCCACCAGAGAAACTGAACTGAACGTTGTAAGTGCAGCAATACAAAAGCTGCTTTAGCTGATCTATCGGTATCTCTACGTTTATGTCATCGCTCTCTATATACCGACCGAGAAACTCAATTGTCTCACTTAGTAGCATATTTTTGAATAGAGACGTAAAGTCCAGCGATAATAATCGCATTTCCTTTGTGTTCAGTTTATTTACTGTTTCGACAAATTCAAAGGATTCTCTAAGACTATGAATCGCTAGTTTTATCCTAACTGGTTATAAAAACTCGGCTAGCCATTTTGCCGTTGCATGATACGGCGAATTATGCACATCTAAAATCGGTCGTAACGACATTCCGTTTTTTATGCACTTTAGGTGGCCCACAAAGCCTGAGGATTACACTGCCTACTGGCTTAATTCTTTCGAAAGTAGCTGAATCAATCAGCCCTTGTTGTTTCATGCACCTCAGTGTCTTTGTTAATGCCTTTTCAATAGCTACTGTTTTGTCCTTTTCAGTCTTTATACAAAAAAATTTGGTTGTATCTGCCAGCGGAGCATTCATTTTAGCAAAGTAATCAGCTTTATCTAGAATGACGATTCCAGCCCCTTTGTCAGGTCTGGATATTATTACATCCTCATTTCGCCTTAGGGACTCCAGTGCGGCTAGATGCTGTCGAGTGAGTAGGTTTTACCTATGGTTTTCCGGGTCAGGTATTGATAACATGACTGAACCAAGGTTGATTTGAGCATCTCATCGTTAAGAGGTGACGTTGGTTTCAAATCGATCAGTTGATTATAAAGGTTTTCAAATTAACTTTCTAAGTCTAACTGCCTAAGTTTACTTTTTGGACAGCAAAAGTTTGGTCCGAATGATAATACTTCATGAGCAAACCTATACAATACCAAATAGAAAATGTATGCACGTACCGTTCCGGATTTCTCAGAAATTCATCCTTAGGTCTGGTCGAGTTAAGCTGATTTTTTAGTCTTGCTGACTTCTTTTCTCGTCTTTTGACTACGATTTGCTGAACATAACTCACAAATTCGCTTGCCTCATTCGGTGACAGCTTTGTTAACATCTTCGCGGAAATAGCCTGCTTGTAGTCCAAGTTCATGTGACCTTCTCATCTAAAGCTATTCGTTGCAGTGAAGTCCCGTTAATGTTAACGCGATTTCGTCTGAGGATTGCTTAATATTGTTTCTGAAATTTTAACCGTTTGATGCATTGTTCCAGGAACTTGACAGCAGAGTTTGCTTCCGCCATTTGTGTGCTCAACTTGGCATACTTATTAAGTTCTTTCAGCACAGTGGGGTCTTTGGTTAATTTAAGTACTGTGAATATGCTCGGTTTAGTTATGAGATCTAGGATCTAGCAAAAACACGATGGTGAGTATTAAGACAAACAACGCAGTTTCATTGTCTGCCAGATCAGTGTGAACTATCACACTAAGTTATATGCACTAACAACAACTTACCTGCAGTGGTAATCGGCAAACATCTTGTGCCGAACAAAAGCTATCACATTCAGCTTTGCTTAGGAAACGATTAGAATTTCCGAAACATCCCCCGTAGAGAAAAGGTCGACACGTCCGTGTGTCCAAGTGGTAATACCAGCGAGTGATGAACTTGGAGCAGCCACCGTGATCTCGAGGCAAGCGACATACATCTGTAGAGAGAGAGAGAGAGAAAGCGAGAGGGAGAGAGTAAGTTGACAACTGAGTTGAAATCCGTAAATAACATTTGGCAAGATATTTAAAACATGAGTTAAGCTGAACGTCCTCCATCTAGGATTTACTGCGGTGACATGCAAATAGTTTTAATTTCACTGCTAGACAATAGTCACAAGCCAATCTGGAAAAGTGTCGCTTACCTTGCTACTATTTGCAAAATGTCAGAATGAGGCTGAAATACGCAACGTTAACCAATCCCAAGCTATTCAACAGGCAACAGCCTTTCCGCAGAGAACCAAAGGTGTTTATATTTACTACTACTACTATGTGGCAACGAGGCGACTGTTTTGCTTGGCCCGTTCGTCATTACGTTCCATGACTTTAGCTCATGTATTTCGGTTGTTTAACTCGGACAAACGTTTAAACAACCTTTCTGATCAGACCGTGATACAAACAAATTCAACACAGTGACTGATCGCCGTTTTTTACTGGCTAGCGTCGACTGGTAGCTGTTTTGTTTCTAGCAGACTGGGCGCAAACGCCAGCCAGGAAACTGTTCTAACCTTAAGGTTCGCCAATTCAGGTCATGTTGAATTTTTTTCCGCCGATGAGAATATTTTATACTTTTTAACTTGCTGACAAGCGTCTACCGATAAAAAGTAACCGATGTTCAGAGTGAGTCTGAAAAGGCCAGATGGACAGTTACCCTAACTGTAGCGGCATACAATGAAATTCTACGGACGATATCGTACTTAGTAAAATATAATCCACCCCCCACACAACTTCGCATTTTATTGTCAGTCCTACACATAAGTCTCCTATCGCAATATGTCGTACAACAAATCAGTTCATCCCTCGCTTTGTCTACTAAGTCCACTTGTAGTTGCAGGGCGCTACAGTAAACGGAACAAACGGAGACTCACATTTGTTCATGTCTCAGCAGTAGATCAAAACGATCAATAAGGTTAGTGAACAAATGCAACGGGGAGCGGAAAACCCGATTTCACTAGTTGCTCACGATCTCTGGACAACGTACCATCGTATTGAAGGCGCGCATTCGGTGGGTCTATGTCATTCAGATTATAACGACCAAATGTACACATCAAAGTCACTAGAACAGGTAAACAGATTTCCATAGATTTGGTCAACCAATTTAGTTATTGATGAGTAGTCGAGGATTTGGTTAATTTCAATTTGAACATCACCCAAAATTGACCGCAGCTGTCGCATCCCCATAGACTTTCCAGTCGGCTCCTTTCGAAAAGAAGCACTAGACTCGAGTTTCGTTCTCATTAGAGATCGTCAGTAGTGCATATCATCGCCACTGCCGGGACTAGAACTCTGGCCACGTTTTCATGAAGCAACCGTGTTTACCACTGCGCCATTGACCTCACGTTAGGCACGACCGAATTGTCATATGTGAACGCTCAACCACTTTCGCTTGTGAGTAATGATCAATTGTGGGTGATGTTCAACCTGTAACTTAGTTACGCTGACTTGCATTTAAGAAACTTTAATATATGATTGATTATATGAAACAGAATGTTTACCTTGAACGTTATGTGCCGTTTCCGAGTTGGTACAATTTACATCAGACCGAATTCCCTCCTGAATAACCGTGTTCAAAATGCCTGAAATATCAAAAACTTGAGAGCCTTTGTGCTTCGTAGATTAACACATTTTCACGGGGGTGATTCAAACAATACTGTGATTTGGCAACCGACAGGATATATGTGGAAGCCCTGGCAAACAGTTCATGCCCATCCTGGTTCAATCGTAGTCGGCAGGTCACCTTTCAACCGTTCCCCTAAGTGAGCAAGTAAATGTGCTGCGCAACTGCTCGAACGGCATCAGCGAAAATCAGATTGCACGAATGACCTTGACCGGCTTTACACACATACACACGTGAACAAATAACAGTCAGAGAAGGGTGAATGACTCAAACTTACTTATTTTGGATAAAACACACAAATACTAGGTTTTCACTGTCGAGGTTTCCAACTTAGCATATGGAAGCACAAACCTTCCGACAACGTGTGTCACCAACTTCGTTAGATGAAGTAAGCTTATATAGTTATAACAAATGGATAATAATAGGTCAAAGTGAGGACCGAATTTCTTCTCGAACTGACAACCAAAACAGAAAGCTATTAATGAAAGTAAGTGATCGATGGTCGGGATAATCTTGAACGTTCACTCAAATTCTCACAGTCCATCGTGCAACTGCAGACCAGAGGGTTGTTATCTTATTCTGTGACAGGTGGGCTTTCAAAAACGGTACAACAAGTGCCTATTCACTTGTATCCCATACACAAAGAGTCTTCAGGTAGGATGTCCTAACGTTAATCACGATTAATCTATCAGGATTACTTAAACGAAAATAACACCGCTCCATGAATGATACCTCATCGGTCAGTCTATTCTTTCTTTCCACTAATTGACCGTCAGAGGGAGCAGAGATGCGCAATACCTGAATAAGGTCTTCAAACGTACGTACAGATGTTCAAAACTTATGACCTTATTAATAGCAATGACAAGAAACGGAAGGATTTCAGCCGGATACTTGCAGAAGGCGCTGGTTACATTTGCTGATGATCGTTCTCAGTTAATCACTACTACGGAGACGTCTGTAACTCTCATGCACTTCAGACAGCGTTAGATATGAACATACAGTTGTCATGTGAACATATACATGGCACACCAACGGTTTAGCAGAGGTAGTTGCGACTTACCCCAGTCTCCACTGGACGAAGTTGAAGTAGCGCATAAATGTATGCATACATTGCGCAGGCGCCCCACAGAGTAACTACTCGCAAACTTGATAGCCAGACCACACCAGTTTTACGAAAGAACAAGAACAGTCTACAGGTAGTCTTTCATTCATATTCATTATTGGTGTTTTCTGTTTGTTGTGCCAGTTCAACTGTTGTTGACTTCGTATTTAAAGTAGGGTGACATTAAACAGCATCAGATAGCCACAAAAATAAGCCCGTGGTCAACTACTTGCGAACTCGAGTGGTACGGTTACGATAATCTTCATAGTCATTTGGAAAATTATTAACCACACTGACAGCTTCTACACATACCCAGTGGGTGTGTTGGTGCACAGATGTCCCGACACGCCTTCTCACTCGGGAAGTTGTTCCCATATTGCGGACAGGTCACATAACTTCTGCATGTAGCCTCTCGTGGTTCAAAGTACCAACGTGTGATCATCGCGTTGCATCCGAATGGTACGGTCACGATAGGATTCATGTGGCATACATCTTGAAAAAAAATGAAGGAAAAGAACAGGCTAATGGAAAACTAAACTATTTTTCGTTACACAGCATAATTGCACTGGCTTGAGTCATGAATTGCTTGTCACCTATATCAAAATAACATTTGAAGTATATCGATGACAACCTGGGATGCCAGTCGTTTGCAATAATCACGTTACCACAGAAGAGCTGACTCATTTCAATAGGTCGGAATGATACTTAACTCAGTGGAAATTTGGAGCTTGTATTTACGTGAGTGTTTGGTATGCTGGACTGGTTTATAAATATGCTATAGTCATGTTACACGGCCACTAGCTGGCTTTGTGAAGATTGATTAGAAAATACGGAAGCAGACTGACAAATGCGATCTTCTCGGCTAAAGTTATTTAGCCGTTAGCAACCAAGTGGAGTGGTCACTACTTATGTTTTGGATACTATTATTGAATGAATTACTTTATAAACAGCTATTTAACACATTGTTTATTGGAAGACTTTCGAATAAGCCGATTCCTCATTCGGCTTTCAGAATGTAGACGGTCACCGTGTAAACATAAGCACACTTACATGCAAATACACTGAGGGACACAGAGCTCCATTTCGGTTCGCATGCAAGGGCCAGCGTGTTGCGGCTGTAACCTTTTTCGTACTAAGTGAATTGTTTCAATCCACAGATCGCCTATAATGTTAAGCTTCACTTTTTGGAATCATACTCTTGTATGAGGTCTAGATTTCACCAGCCCGTTTATCAGTCAAGAATTGCTGAGTTGACAAAACAACAACAATTTCATATCACGTAGTTCCGGTGTGCTCACTTTGCACGTCTGTACCTCTCGGAGGTTTTGGTGAGCAGTGAAATTGACAGGCAATACGAGTGGCGTGTACTCCTAGCGGTAATGTACGATTAGCGGTCTGTTCTTGCAATCCTCCTAGCCAGTGACGAATTCGACGAAGTCGTGCCACGTCCGAAACCGACTTGTTTGATTCAGATGTGGCTGGTACCTGTGCTGAACATAGTTCGATCGCATGACAGTCACCAACGGAACGATTGAAAGCCCATGCATGGATTCCACTGCCAGGGCATTGTTTGGTCTCATTGATAGTTGGACAGTAAAGGCTTTCTGAAAGGTCCGTAATAAAACAACTGAAGAGGTTAGATAAGTTCAGTTTTTCAGATTAGGCTGTCATACCTACGCTCAACATACCTATTCAAATTAAGACCCTGTATGTATGAGTGACTCAAACTTAGCCAGTAAATAATTGGATGGTAAAGTTACTAAGTACATTTTTAGATTCCAGCTGATCCCAACTTTATTTCTCTTCTTTAACTAATATAATATACTGGGAGTACGATTACTACAACTCGAAAACAGAAGGAAATTCAATCGCAAACTTGAGAATCAACGAGAAGAATTGTTCTCATTTCTTGACATCATTAGAGGCACTCTGTCTGCTTCCAGACCAAGAGCAAAATCGCGGCAGTTAGACATACCTGCCATGATCATTAACTTTATTCAGTTGACATTACACGGAAAACAGAAATCTTTACTTCCGTTTATCGAGCTACACCAGGTTCCCAATAGAGCTCAAGTTGCTAGATCATCCCTAAAATACCTTATTTCTCTTGAAGAATACATATAGATCTAGGTCACGAAAAGTTAACAGTTTGTTTTAGTCCCATCAGTCACTACAACAAAACTAGCAAATTTAACATAATCTGCTAATTTAATGAGAATTCTAGTAGATAACTGAATCTCCTTTAAAAATGTACTATAGCTGTTTTAACCAATTATTCAGTTGGTATAGCTTGATCATATTCAGTTCTATATAGTACTGACCAAACTTGTCTGCACTATATGCTTGGCTTAGAAGAAACCTTGATCTGGATACAGAATGCGATGTTTTCCGACAAGAGCAAATCTCAAGCCGAGCGTGAGTCTATTGATCTCGAATACTGTGATCTATCTCACAGGATTCTAAGCTACAAACGCATAACAAAGAACAACCTCGTTTCTGAAAACACATACTATATGTCTTATCAAGCAACAACTCACTCGAGTTTAACAGACGGTCTTCACAAATTACTACACAGTCCGCCAGCGTGTCGAAATGATTTCCTCTTGCTCCACAGCCAGTGTAAGTGAATGGTTGGCACTTTCCCAGACGACGATCGTAGTAGAAACGGGTCAACTGTCTGAACACATGCCAATTTGATGCATGCTGGTAACCGATCGGTTGAGCACATGTACCGTACGAGTGGTTTTCGAGACAAAAATCCCAAGCTATTGGTAAAAAATTCCAAGTTTTAAAAATTCGAAGGAAGTCGAACGAGACATTACCAAACTGGTGATATTGAACTGTCAATATTTATGATTTGTTAGTTTACAAAGCAACACTCAGCCTCCGCCTTCCATAGGTTAGAGGAGTGATGGATGTCAATTTAAAGAGCAGAAATCCAACGCACACCAAGGCGTGCATTGGTCAACCGATAGCGAACATAACGATTTCATGGAAATCTCTGTTTTCTAGCAAATAACACCTTCCTAATAACCATGTGTTGAGTTATCTCTCATCACTTTGATCTTGGTGACTATAAATAGTGATATTAGTCAAGTTACACACTCCTAAGTTGGGCAACATGCTACGAAGACAAAACTCTCCCTGTTCTATTGACTACCAAAGTTGTGCCACAATTTTGGTCGGCTAATTTACGTTTCCATCAAGATTTCACACAAAGCATCAACAAAACAATATTCTCGCAACATTCGTCATTAGGCTACAATACTTTTTCTTCTTTCACAGTTAAATCAGTCAACTAATAAATACATTCATACAGATGAACTGCAACCATTCTTCTTCTCTTCGGAAATCTCATCCTAACGAACGTGTGACTAAGAGCTGTAGGCCTGGAGGTGACCACGGTTAACAGTGGTGAATTTGCACCAATTTCGACGGATAGATTCTTCAGTGGTCTGATTCATAGCAGTTCTTTGAACACATTCAATCATATATAGTTACATATTGCTAAATGTATTAATTCACGGATAACAAAATTCCGTGCAAAATAAGCAGTTCGGTATAGTGGTTTAAAATTTCCAAGATAGCATCTATGCGGTTAATGGATTTGCTAATCCCTATGCCAGATCTTAAGAACAGGCTAAAAGCACTTCTGGCTCAATAAGCTATTACAAGTGCATGCCGATCAGATGGCCCTTGAAACATACTTATTGAGTCAAGTGAAAATAACACTGTAATGACATACGGAAATGCTCGGTATGATGAAGTGTGATCGCCCGCATCAAATCAAAAACATCGGCAGACACCGACGGAATTATTGCATCCTGGGCCCTGGAAGCTGGACTACTATGTGCGCTTTCAGCAGTCCAGTTTTTGCGTAGAACTAATGGATGAAACTCAGCACAAGCCGTTTGACATTCTTGCCTGGAAATGAACCGATTCGCATTGCCAAGACAACCTCCGTAGAGAAACATTTGACATTCGGAAGATTTCGGATTATAATAGTATCGTGGTAGATGAGCTCCGCAAGGTCCACGGTCCATTGGTAGCTGACAGACTTCTGATAGAGTTACGAAAACAAGTTGTTTGGATAGTTTGGTTAGAAGCAGTGAACACGAAATGCAAATACTTTAGTGATAAAGGATAGTACAATGTCTGTTTGACTGTAGTCCACGAAAACAACTAGGCACCAATGATAGATAGTACTTTGTTTGTGTATGATTCTATAACTCAAATATATTTAAGTATGGCAACAATAAAATGCGACAGTAGATGTGGTCAGAAACAAATGAGTGGATATCATCATATGCCCTTGTACGGGAGTCGATCCAAACTGCAATCTGATTGGTCGGTTACTCATGTGATCATACACATTATCCTTACATATACTTGACACTTAACTCTCATTTTTCTGGAATTGGCTGCTTTTGAAATCAATAATTCATCTGATTAAATGTAGTTTTCAGAGCACACCTAAGTATAGTATAACGATTCATCGCGCTTTTCTCTAACTTTAAAGGCCTTGGAACGGCATAATCTACTGAACTTCAACACAACATTGAGGGCTTATGGAATAATTGAAGTGATTTATTTATTTATGATTTAACTGCACCAAGTACATTCCATAACTTTTGGGTCATAGCAACAGTACGGTGAATTACATCACAGAACCCCGCATATAATTTCTGCTAACAACTGGGAGATACAAGCGCGTGATGATAGCAGGCGTTCACCGCGTGAAGTATGGTTAGTTCTTTCAGCCAAAATAAGAGACAACCACAGCGGCAACCATAGTGAAAACAATCGTTTTATTTAGTCCACGCGAATACATTGATGTCCTGTTCCCGACAAGCCTGTTACTGAAAAGGTCGCCACAGGGTAGAAGCTCAGGAAGAATATCCGCCATCAGCCCGCCCACGTAAACTGTATCACCCTCACTCGGATTGATTACAATTGCGCATAAGTGACCTTAACTTGTACTCAGTTTTTCAGATGAGGTAAAACAGTTTGTTGTTGCTAATGGTCTCTCGTCAACATCTGTTCAGGTGATTTGGGGAGAACAACTTTCGATAGACCAGTCAATATTTCTAACTGAGCATCTAGTATGACCTTCATTGGTACATCCACGTTATCACAGTTTAGTCATTCACAAATAAGAAACTATTCCAAAGGCAAAGTGAATACTATAGCGTAGGTGTGCAAACCTACAGTGTTTCGAGGTCATCACTTGTGCCATTTCCGTGTCTAGTCTCCACGGCCAGATCACTCCCAACGGGTCCTGACAATCCTTTTTGCCTCAGTAATACTGGTTGTTTGACAAATCACCCTGAGTTCATAGATGTGTTACGGAAGGAGAAATCTTTAGGAGGGTTTAGTAGAGTGTGAACACCAGTCTGAAATTCAAATCGCAGACTCTGGGAGTAGCAGACGTAGCGAGTAGTTGGTTTCGCAAGCCAAGACATAGTCTGCACTCGTTTTGCCTATATATATATATATATATATATA